>APFE031001547.1:93881-109585 GCA_000404065.3 Pinus taeda | reverse complement strand
ACCATGTAGATCAAAATATTGCTCCATTTGAAGTATCCAATTTACCAGATCCTTCCCATCAAACTTCCTCATCTTGTTTTTTCTTGATTTTAGGAGCTCGATCTTGAAATGAATGTAACTCTGTACTTTTAGATCTTTAAGTTCTGAAATTGCGATTTACAGTAGCCCTCTATGTCCTCTTTCCAATGCCACTAGTCTGACCCCAATTGGATTCTCCAATGAAGATTTATGCCAAATCTCCCACAGTGACCTGATTATAGACTTTTCCAAGAGAGCGAACTTGTATGAAGTTCCGCGTGCCACTATTTGGACCTTTGGCTCTGAACAATCTCTAAACGAAACTACATTCCGTCCTCTTTCTATACATTTTTGTGAAATTTCAATCCGATTCTTAGAGAGACAATTATGAGAATTTTCCCCAGGTCACTTGTTTGGAATGTAATTCAGGATTCTGAAAAAATACCAACCTCATCAGATCATATCTCTGCAAATATAGCGTGAAAAGTTATGAAATTTAGACCTGAGCTTTAGCGCGATTTCTTCTCAAATGGGTTTTTTTTCAACTTCTGAAACGTCGCAGAAAAAAAAGTTATAGTGAAAATGCCACGACGACCTGTTTGGAGCAGCGAAACCCTAGAATCCAAAGCTCTGATACCAAATGTTATGGAACCAGCTCAAGAAAAGATAGAAAAGATAGATCAACGCCTTAGAATATAGCCTCTTGGAGGGGGCAACATCCTTTACATTACGTAAATGAACAATTCTTGGATGATACAAATGAAAAGACCTCCTTTCTATATATAGGAGTCTAAGGGGTCATTATATAATTAGAGCGTACATAACAATAATAATGTAAGGGCACAATAATAACAATAGTGGGCTTTTATGGGGCACAATAGTAACAATATGGGAACTAGATGGGTACATCAATATAATAAGAGGGTTTTACTAATAATAATAAGGGGTTACACTAGTAGTATAGGGGCCTAACACCACTACTATTTACTTTATGCAAAATAATGATTGTGTGCAACTTGTGATTCATGCCACAATCTAAGGTAATCAAACTATTTAATATTGATTATGCCATGATTTAAATTTCATGTTGATATTTAGAGAATAAAATCTGACCAAACTATTTAATCTTGGCTGATCATTAGATTAGGTAGAGTAAAATAAAAGGAGCTTATCAGTTTAATTTGAGCACTTGGATGATATAGTGATAGAATTAGATAGTTTGCTTTGTGAAAAGGAAAGAAAATGTTTTGATAAGGGTTTGCTAGTCTAAATGCACCCTAACAAAGTGAAGAAAAATGGTAGGATAATTAGATGGGTAAGTAGAATAAAGGTTGCAGAAATATGATGATAGGGAACAAATGATATTTATCATCTCTCATCATAGGTTTCAAATGTAAATGGTCAATCAAGAATGAAGATGGATTTCAAGGTCAATTGATTAACTTTCCCCATTCATTTTACCTATTTAGTTAAATAATTTCCCATAATAAAGTTCTAAGTATTGAAAAACTCTAAGTCAAAGGGGCTCGGAGCATTTCTCTGACTTCTGGAGGGACCGGACTGTCGGCTCAATGACTTATGGATACCAAGTACCAAATTCCCCTCATAAAACTTCATCCCCCCTTCATTTCATTCATTTCCCTAATAAAACCTCTTTTCCTAAGGTTAAAACATTATTTTCCAAGCGAAAGTAATCACCCCCATGTAAATTCCCCTTTCATATAAAAAACCCAAAAAAACACTTTAGCCTAAGTTATAACGCATATATGCGAAAAACAAACAAATCACAGAAAATTTATTATGCTTAGAGCTATTCATTTCCGATGCTTTTCATATTAACTTCTAACTATTACATATTAATTCCCATTAATAACTCTTTTCTCGTATATATTAATACCCTAGTTTAAATATAAACTAGAAGATACATCAAACCTGAAAAAAAATTCACTAACTAATTGATATGTGATTAAGTTAGGAAAAACCTTGATTAATGCCTCCACTAACAATCCCGTTGGCCTAATCTCACCTTAATCCACCATTAATCCCGATACTGCCATATTTAAAGTGCCCACCGCCCTCCCATTAACCTTTGTGCCCAATCGCACTTTGACCACTGTCTGATTTGAAGGCCCACATCCAACACCCTAGAAACCATTTCGTGTGGGAACATCCGTCGGATGATACGTGCCAGAAAAATTTGTTTTCCATGAGACTGCTCTGGCGACATGTCAGTCACTGAGTGGAATTAGGTGGTCCCTCCCAAATACCACTTGACACCCATAAGAAGTGTGAAATTAACCACTTACCGCCTCCCCGCTACGTGACAGATGAGTCACTATTGACCTGTACCTGCCAAAAAGCATTTTTTCCATATAAAAGCCCCAAAAATGTCTTTTTCACTGAATTTTCACTTGCAAGCTTCTGTATGCATGCATGACAATTGCAAAACATCAAAGCCATCAACCCAAGTGCAAATTTTACTCTAGAGAATGCCACAGACCACCCAGTCAACCGTGCAACCTCCATAAGCACCCTTTGACCAATTGTAGCTACCAGTTACCCTAATTAGAGTCAATTTACCTCAGTTTTGGGTATTTAAACCTGAATTCACCAAGTGCCCTATCAATTTCAAGTTAGACCAATCATTGAGTATTTTGTTAAGCTTAAAAATTAATTGAAATTACTGCAATCAACTCCATACTTCACCTTGTTGAATACTCAAACCCCAAAAATTCCAAACTACCTGTGAAAACCCCAATTCAACCTTGAGCAAGCCTTATTCAAATCCACAAGAATCGAATTATGGCTGCCCCTACTGCATTGAACATCAAGCCTGTGTTCACATCTCATCTGAACCTAGACTACCTTCCCCTGGCTAAAAGAGATTTCTAGATAAAAGACAAAGTCACCAACGGCCTAATGATTAAAATATATTGCCTTGTGAGACACACCCACCTTAACCATGTTGATGAAATTGGATTTTGGGAATCTAACATACCCAAGTATGTTTTCCCACAAGTCCATTGTTTTCGTGAGATCATTCACAATGCAGAAATCAATACACTCCTAGCACTAGGGATATTATGTCTCCTCATGAGGGAATCCTTTTCAAAATCAATGCCGAGTCCATCAACCAGATGTTGCAGCTGCAACCAGGCCAAAACCTGACCACACTAGTTGTTGGAGACTTGCTGGAAAAATACCCCACCTTGGGCCTTACCAGACTCACTGAAATTCTTCAAAATTTCATTTTGGAAGAATCACATATCCCACTGATATCCCACTGATATTCCACCATACATCTCTACCATGTTTTCTGAAAGGAGTAAACATATCATCACCATAATTTCTTCTATCCTAGGTTGTACCACTGATGAACGGGTGGATGAAATAGTCCTTGCTTTCATGTCTATATTTAGCCCTGGTAAGCCTCCAATAGTAATCTAGGACTATGACCAGTTCGTTGCAGACAAGATGCATGAACAACTTATGGGATTTCCCACTGAGAGATTCTTCAAGTACTCCTCAGTACTATACCATATGTTCCTCTACTTCCAAGTAGATAAATTCCCACTTACCTTGCAAAAGTTGGACACTAAGGACCAACCAAGATCAGTCATCTTCTGGACCTCATTGACTCATCAATATTCCTCCCCCTATTCATAAAATGAATTCATATATTCCTTTGTCCATCCTGTGATGACCATGCTCAAGGGAACCCCTCCACCAAGAATCAGTTCTAAGATCAAGAGAGTCCTTGGTCTAAACATCAATCATCAGGTGGGAGATTGGTACTTGTACCAAAACCACACTAAAATCAGGATTTATGGGTGCCATCTTGCCCCATACAAACTACCTAAATACCTCCCAATGTGGTTATTTTCCCTGGAGTACTATAGGAAGATAATAAATTCAGATGAGGTAAACTTTGTCTCAGCCAAAAAGAAAGCCTAGCTCAAGATCAAAGACCAATTGGGTCCTTTTATTTGTAACAACAGAGAAGCTGGAAAGGAGGTAGACTTGATCCTTCAGAGATTAAAATTAAAACAAAGCTTCATATGGAGATATGATCCCTTTGATTTCATCTACAAAAGAAGGTAGAAAAACAAGATGGCTCCCTATATCCATCACTGCATCCCTGAGACAGAAAAGTATGCCAACCAATTGCAATGGGTTGAAAACACTTTAGAGGATAGGGACAATACTGAAGTTTCTATGGAAAACACATTATTAGATCTGGAAAAGCAACTTGATGAAAATTCATTTCTACAGGTACCACCTTAGGAAGGGACAATGAGAACTCCCCCTATCATGCAGATTCCTTTGAATAAGGATAAAAATCCCAAAAGAGGCATGGAGGAAGGATCAAGTTCAGGTTCACAAGCCTTGAATGTTCAATGTGAAAGAGGCCAAAGCAGAAGGCCTAGACCCAATCTTGTGTCAGAGCAGGAAGACACCGAGGGCTCAGTTGAAATCATTGATTTTGAGCCAGAAAGGAGTAAAGGTATTGTTCCTTCAGAGGAAACATAACCCCCATCATCCTTAGGAACCCAGATGATACAGAGACAGATGAGTGTAGAGGCCTCGTCCTTCAGCAAGCCAGCGAACCATGATAAAAGTATCAAAGGCAGATTCAAAGAGATTAAAATGAGGAATGAAAGGTTGAAAGTCAAGACATATGCTCAACTTTTCAAACTTTCTACTCCATGTTAGAGTAGATTGATGTGAGCCTTTGACATCAAAGTGGGCAAGATGCAGGTGTCCTTCATTCAACCAATTGTGCAATAATCAAGGGCACCCACTAACTATAAGAAACTTGATTTTGAGGTGTTAGCCAGGGATATTCTGTTAAAATTGGAAACTACGGCCAAACTCCATGTGGGTCATCTTATTTATGGTAGCTAATATTTTCTTTGGATCCCTCTCATCGAGAGGTGTAGGATTGATCTAAAGATCATTCGATTCCGATAAGTATTTATGAAGATATGAATATATTTTGATTATCGACAAATTGTCAAGTCGACCAGCAACTTATGTAGGATTAGAAGCCCAACAATCATGTGTATTCAATCTCTACATTTTAGCATAAATATAAGAGAACTTGAAGTCATTTGTCACACACACACTCACTGTTGTGATCTCACTTCATCCTATTTTGGGTTTGATGAAGATGAGAGCTACAGGGAGTGCCCTAGGGTATACACTATCCTAGATAACATGCCCTAAATCTAAATGTAGTCATGGGAGAATAACCTCTATGTTGCTCAAAAATCCAAAAAATCCAGAAAAAGTTGGAAAAGCCGGAAAAGCCAAAGCTTCCAGAAAATTTGGAACTGTTGGAACTGCCAAAAAAGCCAGAATAGTTGGAAAAGCTGGAAATGCTGGATAAGTCGGAACTGGAAAAAAATCCGGAACTACTAGAACTACCAGAAAAGCCAAAAAAGCTAGAATTATCAGAATTGATGGAAAAGCCGGAAAGGCCGGAATTGTTGGAACTGCTAGAAATGCCGAAAAAGCTAGAAAGCCAGAAAAGTCGGAACTGCCAGAGAAGCCGAAAAAGCCAAAAAAGTTGGAACTACTGGAATTGTCAGAAAAGCCGAAACTGTCGGAAAAGCCAGAATTGTTGGGGCTGGTGGAACTACCAGGAACAATAGAAACCACAAGGAATAGCCAAAACTCTCGGTAACAACCGAAACTGCCATAACTACTGAGAACTGGTGAAACAGCTGGAGCATCTGTCTTCAAAGGAAGCATGCAAGGGATAACTAACTTAGATTGGGACAATTGTATGGTACTTAGCAGCAAATACACCAAGCATGTACTGTTACAACTAGCATGCAAGGGACAACTAGTATGCTACTACAAGCATGCTAAGGACAACAAGCATGCTAGGGACAATAAGCAAGCAAGGGACAACACACAAGAGAGGTGCAACCAACACATAGGTCAGGATGGCAACATGGTGTAGCAATGGCACATAATGCAATATAGTGATGGGTACAGTCATGATTAATGAAGCGTGATGAGATGCAACATAGTGATGATGGGTGTAGCATGGTGCAGTGTGGTGGGGTGCAACATGATGACGAAATGCAACACAATGAGAGGTACACCTTGGAGAATTAGTTGAAGCAACATATCTTTAGATGATCTCATGTATCATCTCCTTAGAGATGATCTATGCTCTTATCTAGATAGGACAAAGTGTTGACTTCTGTTGTAAACATATTATCTCTCTCTCTTTGCTAAACTATTGAAGAACATATAAGAAGAATTGCTTAAGGGTTCCCCACATTAGGGTTTGTCCCTGGCTAGCACCACATCTTGTGTCCTCTTGTCTTGGCTTGTCTTCTGTGATTTATGTTTATGTTCTATCTGCAGTTTGCTTTTATGCTGATGTGATTGCTAATTTGGAAAAGATATGGAGCTAATTGTGAAAATTGAAATAAATTGCTCTAAGCATAGAACATACCTAAAATTAACATATTCACCCTATGGACAAAATAAATTTTCACAAGAAGGCTGGAGAAATGATCTACTCCACCCTGACAGAGAATTCCATAGCTATTCATCAACTGCAAATTTCCTTGAACAACATCTCAGCTCAATATCAGCTTGAACAGGCTTCATCACAAGCCAAGAGTAACAGAATCAAGTCTTTGGGAGACTTGATCATAGAGACGGGACATGGTCCCAAAGATATCAAAGCAACAAAGGAGTTAATAAAATAGAAGAATAAGGACATTGCTTCACTGAAGAAGAAACTAAAGATACCCTCCTTGCATCATCCACCATCACATGAGGTGTTACAGTCTCAAACTCAGCATGAGGACTTAATGGATTTAGTCCTCAAGCTAAATGATTAGTTGAAGAGCACAAAGAAGGAATTGGACGCCTTAATCCAATTGAAGCAAGGTGAAGTAGGCATCACGCCAACAATTGTAATCCCTACAGTGACTACTACAGTACCATTTACATTGGTAGCCACATTGTCTCCAAAAACTCTAATAGTCACTACCTTTCCCATAACCACTACAACATCCACATCAGAAACTTCTACAACAACAACAGGTACAACAACAGATGAAGCACCCAAGCTTGTTCATGCGATGGAATAAATGTCTATTCAGAAAAAATTAGATAAACAAACTAAAGGAACAGGTGGCAAACTTAGAAACAGACTATAAGCTTTCCATGATTATGCAGAAAGAGGAGGAATAGAAGGTTGCAAGGATAAAGTAAAAGCTCGAGTTAATGGAAAGGGACTTGACACTAAAGGAGCCACTTGAGAAGCCAAGGAAAAACTGTGGGCTAATATCATTGACTTTGTCAATGATATTTGGCCATACATACCGGTCATATTCGAGCAGATTAATCTCATAAGATTAAAAACAACGACTATTGAGAAATTGAAGATAGAATTAGGCAACAAGCCTACAGATGATACTAGGCTCATCTAGTTCTTAAATTCAAAGAACAAGTACCAACTACAGGAATTGGAAATTGAAGACATGCCTGCTACTATTTTGGAGGTAAAGAAAGTCCTCACCAAGAGTGACCTTAAGCATAAGTTAGAGGAAAAGAGCAAGGAAATGCAAGTAGTCATTGACAGGTTCATGGCTAAGTTTGATAAGCTAAAGGAAAATGGATTACCTAATCCCTTAGTCATTCATGATGAACTTATGGAACAAGGAGATTACAATGACAAACTGAGGGATGCAGCAAGACAACAAGAGGTTACTTCATAGGTTTTAGGAGTACAAACAAGAAAGGTACTGTATAGTGCTTTTGAAAATCTATTTTACCTCCAGCATGAGGTAAAACATCTATTTGTAAAGCCTTCATTTTCCAAATACATTGAGGTAGATGAAACTTATCAAATAATATTGAGTATCAAGTTACCAACAAATCAAGAATGGGAAAAATTGATTGACTTACTATAGCAGAACACAGTTAAATGTCAAACACACAGTCAACGAGGTAAAAGGGCATTAGAGTCAAATGTTATAGGGTCAAAGAGTATTTGTGTCAAAGAGTATCAGTATAGAAGACATGAGCCTTTGGCCATCACAAAGCATAGCAACCATAAACTTCTATCTAAAGCACAATAAAAGGGACAACAGGAAAACACTTCATTAGTTGTCTCTATCTTCTGGCGAGAAGATATTTTGAATTTCCTAGATTAATTCCCAAGTTAGTTTGGGATATTTTGTAATTTTTTTTGTATAAATACTTCATAAATCGAAGTATGTAGTGTGGATTCTTATACTTTCAATAGAATTTTGTTCAAAGACTATAAAGCTTTTGTGTCACTGACTAGGCCATCATGCTGGATTGATGAATAAAGATTAGATATGTCAAGGGATTCATGTGTAAAGCGGAGTACAAATGAGCAATTTTCTTGTGTTGTTTTATCTCTCTTAAAGTTGTTTCATAACCTTAAATGTTTCAGAAGTCTGAATGTGTTAACTTGAATATTATTTCAGAATTTGTTTAATTGCACTCTGTCTTACTGTTATACATTCTTAATGTTTTCTATTAAACTATCTTAGCTAGGGAATTCTTAACTGCTCCTTAGCTTCCATAGTTTCTCCTCTGATCTATAGTAAAGGATTCTTAATTTCACTTTACTCATGATTCACTGTTGTTCCTCAATATTAGCCTTGGTCTCAGGATTCTTGATTGCCCTCTCACCTCCATTAAGACTCATTTCGCCATTTATTCCAAGGATTTTTACTTCACTCTGCTATCTTGCTCCTTGAACATTCCCTTTAGCGAGTTAAATCCAGCTTTGCTACCCCTTCTTTGACTTCATTTCCCAATGGCCTAAAAGCATCAACCTATCTGTCTGTTTTAAGGATTCCACCACCAAAGCTTCATACAAATAAAAAGCCCCCGTGAACTCTAGAACTAGCCTAATATCTAAGCAAACATAGCTAAATTATATAAAGAGAGCCCTCTATGAGCCATAGGTTGGCCATAGCATATGCTTAAAAGTTGGTTCATGGTTACCTCGAAGCCTTCCCTTCTTCCAAAGCTTATAAGGAAAAGTTTTGAGTGATAACAATTTCAAGGATAGAGGATGGAGGCTGTCTACAAACCTTGGGTGCTTTGGTGGTGAGGCATACAACCACCTGTACAAATTGTACACTGTACAATTATATGGGTGTACTTACAAGGTTGCAATGGATACATATTTAATGTGTAGAATATTGGCATGAGTTCCATGCCTACCTTGCATGCTTGGCTGTAACAAAAGGATAAACAACAACAACAAAAATGCTATGTACAAGATATTTACAACCACTTTCCAATTTTTGAGTGATCAACAATCTAAATTTAAGTTCTGATTAGCTAAGGTCCTAAGGATTGTTCAACAGGTTATGCCAACCCATTATTGAACTTTGATCCCCAAGAAGAGCCACTTGAATGCATTTACAAAATTTTGTAGAAAAATCATTGTGCCTAAATATTTAATTTGGGAAATCATCTTCGAGGCTTCTATCCAATCAAATAGAGGACCAAAAATCCATGCTATTGTAGCCTTTAGAATAGGTACATTTTTATACAAGTCATAAAATCCAATTAGAATAGTAGTGATAGAAATTAAGGTGGATATTAGGATGGCAAGAGTACACACCATTATGATACACAAAATTCCTTTGAATCAAAACAATAGTGATAGAAATTAAGATAGAAATTAGGATGGAAAGAGTACACATGATTATGAACATAAAAATAAACAGACAACTCCTTTCATTGGGCAGAACTAATATGCCTTATGCTCAACCTCCCCCCTCCTTGACCCTTTATGCGCCTAGCCTCCTTATGCATATGTGTTAGATAGTAGTAACGTCAAATGCAACGTAGGTGCCTTGGAATTATTTCTACAACTATAAAAGCTCCTCACATTCCATGATTATGCTGATGATGATTGTTTGCGAATCTAAGTGCAAGAGGAAATAGTTCTAATTAAGTGGGTATGATGGACGATAAAATTACCGTTCATTCACTACAAAAATTACCTTCCTGGGGTAAATTTTTATACAAGTCACAAAATCCAATCAGAACTGTAGTGATAGAAGTTAAGATGGAAAGAGTAAACACAATTTTGACACACACAACTCCTTTGAATCAAAACAATAGTGATAGAAATTAAGATAAAAATTAGGATGGCAAGAGTACACACAATTCTGAAAATGAAAAGATACAAACAACTCCTTTGATTGTGTAGAACTGATATTCCTTTTGCTTAACCTTCCCCCTCCTTGACCCTCTATGTGCCTAACTTCCTTATACATATGTGTTAGATAGTAGTAAGGTTAGATGCAACATAGGTGCCTTGGAATTATTTCTACAACTGTAAAATATCCTCACATGCCATGATGTTTATTCCAACAGGGGTATCCACAACGGAGTGACACCTATACACCCTCCTTAAATTTGTGTTACTTATTAAAAAGGAAAAAGTATGTTAAAGTTCTATTTATGGAGTATTTTTAACTTATTTTTAGGACAAGAGCTCAGCTGAACAAAATCATACCAAATTTTCTCCTCTAAATTCTCTGAGTACAACTAAATCCATGTAATATCATCTTTCTTCCTCTCTTAGATTTCAATAATATTGAAACATTAATATGGAGGTGTATTAATAACATTAATAAAAAAATTGGATTGTTTTTTAATGTAAGTAAGAGCAGAAATAGTTATAATTAAGTGGGTATGATGGATGAATTGTGTTTATCTCTATATTGGCATGTAGAATTCAAGGAATAGTAAAGACATCCCATAATGGCCTAAGTCGTCCTGAACCAGAATGCACTAAATTTAAAGGGTTGGATCCACAAGGGCTTCACTCAATGAAACTATAACATAGCATGTGCGTTCATGGCATACTACACAATACCCTTAATTTGACTACATATTGGAAAATACTTATGAAAATCACATTATTTAACCCCCTACTAATACAAACTCAATATGCCTTCCCAATTTAAAAACCCCTACTTTCACTAGATATTGTAGGTATCCATTTTTTTATTAACATTTTTTACACCCATTTATATTTTTTCAATAACTTTGATCTCCATTTTTTATACCTACCAATAAATAAACCCCTTACCCCCTATTATATGTTTAATATATCATGTCATTTTTCCTTAATATATATCTTCCAATATGAATACAGGTGGTATGGTATTGCTCTCTAGTGAAGCCCCGTCACTCAATAAAATAACAATATATTCAAAAAGTTGATTTGCAATTGAAAACAAATATGAATGTGTAAGTGAAGATTAAGAAGGAAATTTAGCCTTCAATTATTTATGTTGTTTATGAATTTGAGAAATGTCTAAACTCAATTTATATAGTGTGTAAAGGTCGTCAAAAAGCAAATGCTTGGTGGGTGATTTATTCAGTTTCATAGATCTACAACATCTACCACGAGTACATTATTGTTGGCATTATGTTTCTAGTTTGGCTCTATGGTACAGGTGTTGTACTTGATGGAAACTCACTCTTGTAGCAGATCTCATTTCAGGCACTCAAAATCATGGAAATTGAGATACCCGCAGGTAATCCTAGTATAAGCTGCGGACCCACAGGTATGCCGACCAAGTAGTGCGTACATGCACGCAGGTGATACGTTCAGAAGGTGCGGACCCCAGGTTCACTCTCTCCAATGCATAAAAGCCCGTGCACATGGGAATCTTCATGAATGGTTCATGGCATTAGTCCGACGATTTTTGATCAAATGGTTTTGGTCCATGGTATTGAATCCAAAATTATTGATCCCAAGTATTGGGTTCATGGTATTATGTTATTATGGTTTTGGACCATGGTATTGAGAAAGGGTTGCCTATAAAAAGGAAAGGAGATCTCTTGGCCACACACTTGTGAAATTTGAATATCTTAAGATTTGAAATTTTGGGCGATTGATTTTAAAAGCTAGATCTAAATCAAAGAGATAACTTAAGGTGAATCTATTGACATGTTGTGATCTCTCGGGTGCATGAACAGATCTGTGGATCTGACTAACTGCGGTACATTGGAGGACTGTAAATTTGGCCCTAATCGGAAGTCCACAGGTGATCTGAAGGCGCAGTGCGGGGATACGCAGCTCAGTGAAAGGCTCAGTGCGGGAGTACACTGCGAAGCCAAAGGCGCAGCACGGGGTACGCAGTGTAGGAGAATGCACAGTGTGGGGTGCACACAACACAGAAAAGGGAAAAGTGCAAGGTACGCAGGAAAGAAGAAGGCACAGTGAAAATGTACGTTGTAAGTCAGAAGTAAAGGTGCAGATCTGAAGAAAAGTACATAGAGCAGAAGAACAACCAGAGCGGATTTGCGTAGTTCAGTCTCAGAAGAGCTGTGGATAGACGCAGGCCCCTGTTGGTGAAGTTGCGGTCTTATCTTGAAACATTTTTTGATTTTCTTTTTGCAGCAGAGTTCTGGGTTTAGATTTCTGGTATTACTTTTTTGTTTACAACATTCTGAAGAGTCGGGTGATTCATTGGTTCTTTAAGGAGATTGGGTGATTTACATGTACTTGATGATTATTTGATGTTCATGGATCTAGTTTGAAAATTAATGAAACATGGTCCTTAAGGAAGTAAAAGAGCTAAGTGGGTTGTAGTTCCCTTCCAGGAGAGACTAGAAAACGAGAGAGAGCTGTAGCTCTCTGCAAGTTGCAGCCTGCGTACTGGTAAATGACTGCACCAGTACAAAATCATTGTAAAAGGAGTTTCTAATTGAAAGAAGATAGAGACATATTGCAGTAGGTGGTTTTCACCCACATTGGGTTTCCACCTTATATCTGGCGTTCTTTGGTGTGATTATCTGCTTTTCTTGTTCATGCTCATTATTTTATGGTACTGACATACAAAGTAATGATCAATATCTGAAGAATAATTCAAAGTATAAATAAGGAAGATATATTGAAAAGAATTTGATAATACTGATTCAGCCCCCCCTCTCAGTTTTATTTTCAACAATTGGTATCAGAGGAGGTCCTTCTGAAGAAGCTTGATCGCTTGAAGGAAGATCTATCATCATGAGCAACTACGAGATGGAAGCGTCAATCAGGCCACCGATTTTTGATGGGACTAACTTCATATATTGCAAGGTAAGAGTAACTGTCTATATTCAATCTCTTGGTACAGATGTCTGGGATATCATAGATACAGGGTACACTTTTCCTTTAGCTACTCCTATAGATCCGGTTGAAAAGAAGAAATATGAAACAAATGCTAAAGCAGTCAATACCCTGTTGGGATGCCTATCTCAATCAGAATTCGTGAAGGTTATGCAATATAAAACCACAAAAGAAATATGGGACAAGATTGTTTTGAGCTACGAAGGAGATGAACAGGTAAAATGTGCAGAGCTTCAAACCCTCAGGATTCAGTATGAGAATCTTAGAATGTATAATGATGAAAGTGTGGCTAACTATTTCCTTTGGGTAGATGAGATTGTTAATTGTAGGAAAAACTTGGGTGAAGAAATAAAAGAGGTTGTTGTGGTTGAAAAAGTCCTAAGATCATTGTCCCCCAAGTTTGAATCTAAAGTATCTACAATAGAAGAAAAGGAAAATCTACGAACCCTTACTATGTCTCATCTACACGGAATTCTAACTGCTTATGAAATGAGAAAAGGAGGTCCATCAGACAGGAGATAAGCTGCTTTTAAGGCTTCAGGTAATGGAGTCTACTATGAATCAATTCACGTACCAGAAGAAGAAGAAGAATCAAATTTTGTCAGAAATCTTCAACGGGGTACCGGAAGGTTCAGAGGTAAGTTACCTTTTAAATTTTTTTCTTGTGGAAGAGTAGGTCATTATGCTGCTAAATGTCCTCATAAGGATCATATTGACAAAGGAAAGGAACCTACTAGATGGAACAAGAAACAGAATGCAAATAAGAAAAGCTACTACACTCATGAAGATAGTGATGGTCTATCAAATAGTGATTAAGATGAATGAGGTAATGACTATAAACTTTTAATGGCATTTGAAGATGATGATTATATGGATGTTATAGATATGGATAGCTTTTATGAAGAGATTTCTAGACTCAAGACATGTATAGAAGAAAAGAATGTGATCATTGATACTCTACAATTTCAAAAATATGAAAAAGAAAATTTTCTTGAAAAATTAGAATGTGAAATTGTTGGCCTTAGAAAAGAAATTGAGAAAACAAAGGCTATTAATCTCAAGTTTGTCAAAGGATCTGAAACTCTGGATGAGATCATCAATGTACAGCGTTCTCCACTAAACAAGACAGGTCTGGGGTATAATGGAGAAACATCTCAAGCATCCACCTCAAAGAGTTATCTTGATGTAGAAAGAAGGAATGAGAAAAAGCACAATGGAGATCACCACGTAAAGCAGGGACGGATTAGAAACAAGGACTATCAGGTAAACCAGGGGCATTCCATCTTAAGGGTGAACAAAAGCTACAACCAGCCACAGGTAAAATCTTCTCAATTTTCTTCAAGAATGGATAGAAATTACAATCATTCGGCCGGTAGATTTGATAATCGCAGAAGTTTCTTCAATGGACAATGTTTCTCTTGCCATAATTTTTGTCACGAAGCAGCTCAATGTGTTGCATATAAAACAATCACGACTAGAGAAGCTCAAAAACAAAGAAGTATGACTGGGATTACAAAAAGGACCTATAACAACTTTTCGGCTCTTGAAAATGAAGTTGAATGTTATGTTTGCAATAACTTTGGTCATGAAGATTCTGAATGCAGGAGCGGGTTTCAGTAGACAAAGGAACAAGCCTCAAGCACCAGAACATGGAGAATAAAGGAACCACAAATAGAAAGATGTGGGATAGCCTTTTATGCCGAGGGATAGGAAAATCTATGGTACATCGACGGTGGATGTTC
The DNA here is from genome assembly GCA_000404065.3 of Pinus taeda. NCBI lineage: Eukaryota > Viridiplantae > Streptophyta > Pinopsida > Pinales > Pinaceae > Pinus > Pinus taeda. The sequence goes on along the minus strand of APFE031001547.1, from coordinate 94,672 downwards.
GAAGCATATGACAAGTGATAAAGAAAAACTTGGATCATATTCTGCTTTAGAAAAGGGAAAGAAAGTTTCTTTTGGAAATGATACTCCTACAGCTATAAAAGGAAAAGGCACTACTCAGTTGAAGGAAAAGGTCAAAGCTAGAAATGTTTTGTATGTTGATGTGTCACACGGAATGAGTTATATTTGTGGACAAATTGGCGACTCCGCTGGGGAATCCATTGTTGGGTATGATTTTTCCTTTGTTTGATACTTTGATTTGAGAAACTCTGATTTGTTTCTAGTTTTTGACTGATTGACTGTGAATTTGGGTGGCATAGCTTAGGGTTGAGTTAGATTTTCTTTTTCTTGATTTTGAGAGCAGTACGCACCCTCTGTGTTAAGTACAGTGCGTACCTGTACGCACTTTTGCTTTGTGCACAGAGCGTACACGCACCTGTGTAAACAGGCTGCCTACGTACCCCTGTCAAAAGCTTAGAAAATTTCAATTTTTTCCATTTTTTCCTTTTAGATTTTGTTTTTAATTTGTTTTTACTGCCCAGATCCACTGGTTACCTGTCAGAAGTCTTCATCTAAGCTTGTTTCGTTGGCATTCCTGCTTTAAGCTTTCATCAATTGGGTGTTTTGAGTTTTTTTTTGAGAAATTCTAAATTTGATTTCCTTTGGTCATTACTTGGAGGTTTGTCTCAGTCTCTTCACAATTTTGCATCTTTTTGCTCTTGTTTTTGCAAAAAAAAATTTCCCCCTCATTCGCCGGGGGGGGCTAAATTGTGTATGAGTGTTAATCGCCTTTG
>APFE031001547.1:70369-93144 GCA_000404065.3 Pinus taeda | reverse complement strand
AATGTCCTTATAAGGATAAAGGTAAGGAACCTGCTAGATGGAACAAGAAACAGAGTGCAAGTAAGAAAAGCTACTACACTCATGAAGATAGTGATGGTCTATCAAATAGTGATGAAGATGAACGAGGTAATGAATATAATTGTTAATGGCATTTGAAGATGATGATTATATGGATGCTATAGATGTGGAATACTTTCATGAAGAAATTACTAGACTTAAGAGATGTATAGAAGAGAAGAATATGATCATTGATACTCTACAATTTCAAATTGATGAAAAGGAAAGACATCTTGAAAAATTAGAAGGTGAAATTATTGGTCTTAGAAAAGAGATTGAGAAAACAAAAGCTATTAATCTTAAGTTTGTCAAAGGATCTGAAACTTTGGATGAGATTATCAATGTGCAGCGGTCTCCTCTAAACAAGACAGGGCTGGGCTATAATGGAGAAACTTCTCAAGCATCCACCTCAAAAAGTTATCTTGATGCAGCAAGAAGAAATGAGCAAAAGCACAATGAAGACCATCAGGTAAAACAGGAACGAATTGCAAACAGAAACTATCAGGGGCAATCCATCTTAAGGGTGAACAAAAGCTACAACCAGCCACAGGTAAAATCTTCTCAATTTGGTTCAAGAATAGATGAAAAGAGAAATTACAATCAATTGGCTGGTAGATTCGATAACCGCAGAAGTTTCTTCAATGGACAATGCTTTTCTTGCCATAACTTTGGTCACAAAGCAGCTCATGTGTTGCATATAAGACAATCATGACTAGAGAAGCTCAAAAACAAAGAAGTATGACCGGGATTACAAAAAAGACCTATAACAACTTTTCGGCTCTTGAAAATGAAGTTGAATGTTCCATTTGCAATAACTTTGGTCATGAAGATTCTGAATGCAGGAGCAGGTTTCAGCAGAAAAAGGAACAAGCCTCAAGCACCAAAACATGGAGAATAAAGGAACCAAAAACAGAAAGATGTGGGATAGCATTTTATGCAGAGGGACAGGAAAATCTATGGTACATTGACAGTGGATGTTCGAAGCATATGACAGGTGATAAAGAAAAACTTGAGTCATATTCTGCTCTAGAAAAAGGAAATAAAGTCTCTTTTGGAATTGATACTCCTGCAACTATAAAAGGAAAAGGTATTGCTCAGTTAAAAGAAAAGGTCAAGGCTGGAAATGTTTTGTATGTTGATGGATTGAAACATAATCTTCTAAGTGTCAGTCAGATGTGTGATCAAAGAACCGAGGTGATATTCAGATCAAATGGATTTCTTGTTCGTGATCTTGATACAGGTAAAACAGTGATCAAAGGCAAAAGAACTCCAAATAATCTGTACATATTTGAAGAAGGACAACAACAATGCTATCTAAGCAAGGACGATGAGCACTGGTTATGGCATCGGAGGTTGGGAAATCTAAGCTTTTCACAAATAAGGAAAGCATGCAAATATCAGGCAGTTCGCGATCTTCCAGATATCAAAATTCCTGACAACACCATATGCAAATCATGTCAGTTTGGAAAACAAACCTGAACTAATTTTCCAGAGAAGGAAGGATCAGCTAGCATGCCTCTTGAGCTAGTACATACAGATACATGCGGTACTTTCAGGAAAAGAACACCTCGAGGAGAAGAATACTTAATATTATTCATTGACGATTTCTCCAGGTTTGTCTGGTTAGGACTTATGAAGAACAAAGATGAATCATTCAAAAAATTCAAATCCTTCAAAGCCTTGGTTGAAAATGAATCAGGTCACAAAATTAAGTGCCTCAGATCCGACAGAGGTGGGGAGTTTACCTCAAATGAAATTTTCGATTTCTGTGAAGAACATGGGATATAAGAAGGGAATTCTCTACAGCTAGGACTCCTCAGCAAAATGGAGTGGTGGAAAGGATGAACAGAACAATCCAACAAATGGCTCGTGCTATGCTTGATGAATATGGAACTCCTGCAACCTTCTGGGGTGAAGCTGCATATGTTGTAGTTGTTATTCTCAACAAAGCAAATGTTCGAGTGAACAACAGTCAAACTCCGCATGAGCTCTGGTATGGTGAGACTCCTTCGGTAAAGCATTTCAAAATATTTGGGAGAAAATGCTATATTAAGAATACTGATGAACAACTTGGCAAACTTGAACCCAGATCAGATGAAGGAATTCTTCTTGGATATTCTGCCTACAACAAAGCATATAAGTGTTATAATAAAAGACTTGGAAAAATTGTTGACAGCATTGATGTAGTGGTTGATGAAAAAGGATACATCCCTAGGCAAGTAAATCATGAACATATCGAAGAGGATGAAGACTATTCTCCAAATCAGATAGATGATGAAGAAGAACCTCAAGAGGCACCAGAGGAACAGATAAGGATAGAAGAGAACATTCCTTCTAGGTACGTTCAGAAGAATCGTCCAGAATCTCAGATTTTGGAGCAAAAAGAAGCAGGTGTACAAACTAGAAGAACAATTGTAGAAGCCTCAAGATATTTGACATTGCTCTCCTCCACTGAGCCACAAAATGTAAAAGAGGCATGCAAAGATGAATGCTGGGTCAAGGAAATGGATGAAGAACTCGAGCAAATTGAAAATAAGAACACTTGGGAGTTGGTTCCTAGACCAAAAGATAAGAATGCCATAGGGACAAAATGGATCTTCAAGAACAAATTGAATGAAAATGGGGATGTTATTAGAAACAAGGCCATACTTGTTTGTAAAGGGTATGCTCAACAAGAAGGAATAGACTTTGAAGAACTTTTTCTCCTGTTGCTAGACTTGAGGTCATTCGAATGTTCCTTACTCTCTCAAGTTTTCAAAAGTTCAAAGTTTTTCAAATGGACGTGAAATCAGCCTTTCTAAATGGGGACTTAGAAGAAGAAGTGTACATTGAGCAACCAGATGGTTTCTTCCTTGGGAATGATCCAAATCTTGTATGCAGACTAAAAATGGCTCTCTATTGTATTAAACAGGCTCCAAGGGCTTGGTACTATCGTTTGGATAGATATCTTCATCAACAAGGTTTTTCAAAAGGATCAGCATATAGTAATCTTTATATAAAAATTGAAAATGACAAATTGCTAATACTTTTTGTGTATGTAGATGATATTATCTTTGGCAGAAATGAAGAAGCTATGAGTCAAAGCTTTGCCTTAGTGATGCAGAAAGAATTCGAAATGTATTTGCTTGGAGAATTGACATACTTTCTTGGATTGCAAATCCAACAAAATGAAGGTGAGATCTTCTTGTCTCAAACCAAGTATCTCAAGCAGATTTTGAAGAAATATGGCATGGAAGATGCAAAACCAGTATATACCCCCATGGTCATAGGATGCAGCCTCAGTGCAAATGATGAATCAACAACAGTGCATCAACCAACCTGCAGGTCTATGATTGGAAGTCTACTTTATTTGACAGGTACCCGACCAGACATCATGCATGCAGTGGGAATAGTTGGAAGATTTCAGGCAAATCCAAAGGAAACTCATCTTCAGGTAGTAAAGAAAATCTTTAAATACCTTTGAGGAATTCAAAACTATGGTTTATGGTATCCTAGCGATATAGATATGACAATTCATGCTTATACAGATGCAGATTGGGCCAGAAGCGTGGATGACAGGAAGAGCAGAAGTGGTGGTGCATTCTTTATGGGTTCCAGATTAGTATCTTCGTTTAGCAAGAAACAGAGTTCGATTGCATTATCTACAGCTGAAGTGGAATATGTGGCTACTGCATCTTGCTGCACTCAACTCCTTTGGATGATGCAGACCTTGCAGGATTTTCAAATCACTTGTACACCACCTATCTCCATCTTATGTGATAATACAAGTGCAATAATCATTTCAAAGAACCTAGTCATGCATTCAAATACTAAGCACATACCGATCAAGTATCAATTTCTCAGGGAACAAGTGCTTGAACAAAAGGACAAGTTGGAGTATGTTCCTTCTAAGGAACAAGTTGCCGATATTCTCACCAAACCATTGCCTAGGGAGACCTTTGAATACCTCAGGCAAAAGCTGGGGGTAGTTGATGCATCATCTTGTTGTTGAATCTCATCTGTTGGTTGTACGTGAGATTTATATGTGGTATACGCATACATTTGCTGGTTTATGGATTGGTTGTAGATCGATGGCACAGGTTCAAGGGGAGCACATATAATGCATTGTTGGCATTATGGTAGCACAGAAGGAGAACATGGATCCTGATATGAACATGGCTGCAATATGTCTCTATCTCTTTCATGGTCATGGTGGATTATGGTTCTTCTTGAAGAAATTTATGGTGGATTATCGATCTGGTCACGGGGAGCATCATCAACAGAGCAAAGACTTAAGCATGTTCTCAGGGGGAGCATAACCCTTTTCCCTTGATGTCAAAGGGGGAGAACGACATTGAGGATCTTGAGGTTGCCATCAAGTCCAAAGGGGGAGATTGTTGGCATTATGTTTCTGGTTTGGCTCTATGGTACAGGTGTTGTACTTGATGGCAACTCACTCTTGTAGCAGATCTCAGTTCAGGCACTCAAAATCATGGGAATTAAGATACCCGCAGGTAATCCTAGTATAAGTTGCGGACCCGCAGATATGCCGACCAAGTAGTGCGTACATGCATGCAGGTGATACGTTTAGAAGGTGTGGACCCCAGGTTCACTCTCTCCAATGCATAAAAGCGCGTGCACATGGGAATCTTCATGAATGGTTCATGGTATTAGCCCGATAGTTTTTGATCAAATGGTTTTGGTCTGTTGTATTGCATCCAAAATTATTGATCCCAAGTATTGGGTTCATGGTATTGTGTTATTATGGTTTTGGACCATGGTATTGAGAAAGGGTTGCCTATAAAAGGGAAAGGAGATCTCTTGGCCACACACTTGTGAAATTTGAATATCTTAAGATCTAAAATTTTGGGTGATTGATTTTAAAAGCTAGATCTAAATCAAGGAGATAACTTAAGGTGAATCTATTGACATGTCGTGATCTCTCGGGCGCATGAAGAGATATGTCGATTTGATTGATTGTGGCACATTGGAGGACTATAAATTTGGCCCTAATCAGAAGTCCGCAGGTGCAATGCGGGGATACGCAGCTCAGTAAAAGTCTCAGTGCGGGAGCACGCTGTGAAGCCAAAGGTGCAGTGCAGGGTACGCAGCGCAGGAGAATGCACAGTGCAGGGCGCACGCAGCACAGAAAAGGGCAAAGTACAGGGTACACATGCAAGGAGAAGGCACAGTGCGGATGTATGTTGTAAGTCGAAAGTAAAGGTGCAGATCTGAAGAAAAGTATGTAGAGAAGAAGAACAACCAGAGCGGATCTGCGCAGTTCAATCTCAAAAGAGCTGCGGATATACACAAACCCCTATTGGTGAAGTTGTGGTCTTATCTTGAAACATTTGTTGATTGTGTTTTTGCAGCAGAGTTCTGGGTTTAGATTTCTGGTATTACGTTTCTGTTTATAATATTCTGAAGAGTCGAGTGATTCATTGGTTGATTAAGGAGATTGGGTGATTTACATGTACTTGATGATTATTTTATGTTCATGGATCTGGTTTGAAAATTAATGAAATGTGGTCCTTAAAGAAGTAAAAGAGCTAAGGGGGTTGTAGCTCCCTTCCAGGAGAGACTGGAAAACGGAGAGAGTTGTAGCTCTCTAAGGTTGCAGCCTGCATACTAGTAAAGGACTGCATAGTACAAAATCATTATAAAGGTTTCTAATTGAAAGAAGATAGAGACATATTGCAAAGGTGGTTTCACCCACATTGGGTTTCCACCTTATATCTGGGTTCTTTGGTGTGACTATACTGTTTTTCGTGATTTCTTGCTCTTATTATATACAAGTTAATGATAAAAATTAAGGAAGGTAATATTGAAAAGAATTAGATAATACTGATTCCCCCCCCCCCCCCTCTTAGTATTATTTCCAACAATTATCTCATCATGGATTTCAGTAATGGTGATCTAATATGTCCAGAATACATGTCAACACATGTTGTGAGGAAATATCATTAAAGAAAACAAATAGAAATCCATTCACAAACAACACACAAAAGTGACTCACTAACCTAACACAACGAAGGATCACATAAGTCACAATTCCTTAAAAGCGCATAAATCCCATTCAAATAAAGAAACCAACTGTTCATTCACTGTAAAAAAATACCTTCCGAGGGAATGAGTAACTTCTCATCTAGATGTGGGTAATCATTCAAGATTTTTCAGTGCAAGCATCCCCCAACTATGTTTTATACTCTATATGTATATATGTCGGTGGCCAGCATCGCCAAACTATTTTGTATCTTGATATTTTTGAGAGTATTTGAACACCAATGGAGTTATAGGTAACAATAAAATGTGTTGTCAACCTGAAGTAGGCAGCGATCGAAGCGTTTGGCTGCTCCATGATATTTTACAGTGACTATCTTTCTTATAATGTCTTCATCATAGATGATATTACAATTGGGAGCCATGCACTTAATCCGCTTGCTTTGTCCCTCGCTTATCTAAGTAAGAAAGTGTTGCATCCAACAGACATTGCAAAAGGTGTGACCACAATCCATCATTGTGGTCGTGTCCCCCTCCTTTAAATCTTTCTCTGCGCACTTATAACAGATGGTATCTAGAGATTTTATTGATGCTAGTGTAAGTGGAACGCTCACTTGTGAAAACAACCACTCAATTCCTCTGTGGGCGATTGCATCTTGTAATCTTGTAAAATCCCAGCGTGTGTGATATCCATCACCTTACATAAATCTTCTATCATCAGTTGGATGATCTATAGTGTTGATCAAATCCTTCGTTTTCTTCATCAGTGCTAATGAAATTCTCCTCATTAGCGCTTATCAAATGCTCCTCACTGTTGATCATCCACTCCTCCTTAATATGTGTCAGATTATGAGTTTGATGTGTATTAGATTAAGCGCTTGCTATCTGTCGAAAAAAAAGATAGATGTTAATCCGCCAAGTTGGCTACAAAAATAGAGAAAATTATTCGATGAGACCCCAAATGTATTATGCTCCTAATAAATCTATAATTAAAATAAATCTAAACTAATTTATCGTTACCTAATCTATATTAACTAATACCTTCTGGATGGTTATTGTTATAAACATTAGTGACTGAATACAAATATATAGAGTAATGCAACAATATATTTTAGAAAACTAACTAAAGGTTACAGGCTGGTGGAAACAATGAATTAACCTTCAATTCATGCATTGTAAGCTATAATTCATGGCTGGAGCTGAGTTTGGAATGCATAGGGATGGAGGCAAGGGCATTAGCCTCAGATAGAGAGAAGATTAGATTTCAGCTCTAGAGTCTACACACATCTTCGAGGAAATTGAAATAGAAACTATGATGGTGTTGGGTGACTTGAGTCTTTGGACAAATCAACAAGACATAAAACATGCTGTAAATTGGAATAGAAACTACTCTAGCCCTCGGTGACTTGAGTCATTTTTATTTCTTTAGTTTGGTAATTCCCATCATCCAATTTCAATGAAACCTCGTAGTTATATGAAAAATTATTTGCTAAAGTTCTCCTGAAAATTTTTTTCCCTCAAAGTTCTCCTCACAACCTGGGTGATGTCCTTCGTGATGATCACAACAAAATATTGATGAGAAGGATCATTGTCCATGTTAGGTTGGGAGAGGTATCAAGCCCTAGACAACATGGGATAATCTCAATTCTTGTATGGAGGATGGGAGTTGGCGTAGGGAATCCTATGTTATGGCAATGTTCACACAAGGGGAGTGGACCCAATAGAGCACATGTTTTAGGAGAATAAATAGAATCCATGTGGCCTTGTTGTGGATCTGTGTGGCCACATCTTGTGCAATTACAACATCTTAGACAGCTTATTATGTATGACAGCACCCTGGCACTTGACATGTATATCCTTGAAGTGTGGCACTCCACCTGTGTGAGTCTACATGTGATTATTGTAGGGAAAATTTATGTAAGTCTTATGAGCATTTTGGTAATTAGTCAACCTGATTTTGGGTTTTGCTCGAGCTTACAACCATGAATTTGGAAGCTCACTTTTTTTGTATAAAAATCCATCAATGTAGATGCTATTTTGATAATATTTAATGGAAGCTTTCATCGGAAAAATGTTTTCAAGTAAAGGGAAAGGATGAAAGCAATGATCTACTCAAATGCACCAACGCATAACTTTTTTTTCATGAATTGAGGGGTTGGGGTGCAATTTTTACTCTCTATTGAAGTAATAAGTTAGTCATAAAGTGGACTCATACTTTCTTTTGCAGGTGCACACTAAAAATCAATTTGTAGGCCAAAAGTTGGGTAACATGATCAAATCTTAGAAAAAACCAACAATTTTGGAGCTATTACGATGCATATTTTGGTATTCTAGATTTGGGGAAGAAACCTCCAAAGGTAAAGGGCTTGTTGGGTATTTGACTACAACATTTTTATCATGTGGTATATTCTATATACATTAGATATTTTATATGTAAGCACTTTTTTTGTAGGAATGTTTTAGTCCTTGGGTAGTCCACACTAATGATTGTAAGGGACAATCTCTTGTATTAAGGGCCTGTGTACTCTGATTGGAAACAAGTTTCCACCCTTTTGTATCTCATATCATTTTACGTGTCAATAGGATGATATTTTATTTTTGGTAGCTCTTCCTCCATTGCATTTCTAAATCCACACTTAGGTGTGTAAATAACCCCAATACTTGCATTTGGTTCTCATTGTTGTTACTTTGAATTCCAATCTATCTTTTCTCCATTTCATTTTTATGTTCATATCGATATTTGCATTGTAGTTTTCTAGTAAAATATGGTTCTCTACCATTCCTAACTGTTGTCAACCATGGAAAATAATATTAATTAAATATAATGCATTGTCAATACAAGAACAAGAGATCAACAAAATTATAGGGGAAGTGACATTAATATTGACAAGAAAAAGAACAAGAACACATTTATCACTTGGCAACCACCAAGCCTTTCAATAATTGTAGACATAACGAATGCAATCTCTAATTTGTCGATATCCCACTCCTATGCTATAAAAAATATGTGTATTGGTTAATGCAATTAACCTATCTCTGATGATCTAATATATGCTACATTATGATTAACCATACTGTTTGTTAATAACAAAAATATTAAGAATGGCATCAACTGTGAGCTAAAAAACCACAAAGACAATGACCTTGAAATACACGGGAATAATATTCATAGATAAAGGGCAAAGTAGAACGTAGCAAAAAAATTGCATGCATTGTGTATTGTGTTCAATCTCCTAGCCAAACTCAACACAAAGTAATATTCTAGAAAGAATACAAGTCCTCAAGATAAGTTCAACATTGTCCTTTTAATAAAATAGGCAATTACATGACCACTATATGAACCTAAAGAAATCAAAATAATTGAAATAAATATCCAAAAATGACTAATTGAGCTAGCAAGTTGTAAATGGTTTAAAAATACATGGGGAAACTCTAGCCTTTGGACAAATAAGAGTTCAACATGTCTCAATCACTTTTCCATAGAATGTGCACCAAATTAATTCTTTAAACATTAAGGTTTACACAATTACATTAGATATCCACTAAATAATGTATCTATATTGAGAATGCAATATAGTTGGTATAGAAGGTTTAACTTACATTACCAAATCAATTCCTTTGAGGTGGAACTACATACACATAACCTCAAATTCTATCAAATATGTACAATAAGATGAAAAATCTGATATGAAAGGATACTTTGTTTACATAAAACTACTCTTATAGGTTGGGTTGCATGAATTACTCATAAATAATAAATAAGAGGATTTTTTTTCTCAAGAAATACAAAAATAGGTAGGCATTATTGCAAGATATGGTCAAGGGAAACATGCAAGGAATAGAAAAAGCGTATAGTTGTTGTTCTCCTTCTGAGAAAAGGTTTTTTTTTTGCATAAAAAATAGGTACGTGCTACTCTAGTTAAGGATAAGGAGACAAACATGGACTTGAACTATCCTACCTAGTAATGTTAATCCACTAAACAATAGCCTATAAACATAACAAAAATTATAGTAGTAAAAGCATTGTATCAATAGTAAAGGGTAGGTCAGTAGTTGAAATTTGTAATAGAAAAAGATAAGATGCATCATGCATTCTCCTACAAGTTCAACATGAGGGTTTTGTGTTTTAATTAATGTTTCAATCGATAAATATACCAAGGAATGTTCACTGTACAATTATAAAACAAAATAATCAAGATTCTGAAACAAAAATCAATTGAAAAAGTGAAATAAGTTTACTATCTACTAAGCATTCCTTTTACCATAGGCAACTTCTAATTTATTTCTCCATGTTCTAACAACACAAGTGGTAGAAGGCGATCGTGGAGCACTAGGATGAACACCACCACAAGCTACACAACCCTCATATAGAAATGAATGTTGTGAATCATAATATGATGCATTTGGAATCTTGTTATCCATGACAAGAATAGAATATGGGAGTGGAATCACTATTTCATGATCAACCCCTTGAGTACCATAATCTAAAAATTTAGTATTCAAATGATTTAAATCTATGGCCCCATCCTCCAAATTATCATCCTCTTGATTGTTTCCCCAAGCCCAATATGTTCTATCATTTTGTTTCCTCACAATAATGGAACAAAAACCTCAAGTTATAATGCACATAAAGACACCATTATTCTCAAGCCACAATTATGTTGTTACTCTTGAAAATTTGGGTGAAGTTGTAGGTGCTCCAATGGCTCTTTATATAAAGTCTTCATAACCTTTGAAAGCCATTGTACCACTAATTTATGTAATGATATGTGGCTGAACTGTGACACATTGTCCACCATTATATAAGATTGATCCTATCTCGATCTTTGATTACATGAATAGAACTAAAGACTCCATGGCCACTAAAATGGAGATTAGGTGCCAAAGTTACGACCCCGGGAAATTGATGTACCAATTTACCCAAACAGGTCCCACAATTTGGGATTTCATCTTCTAGGGTTAGGTTTTGGGATGTTAAGGGTTTTCGATTATTTCTCAACAATAAATAAGCCTTCAAGCCTCATTGTAACACAGTTCAAAGGCATGTAGCCACCACATCTCTTCTCAAAGATAAGCTACCTTCACCCTAGCTGGTTTATTTCCATTGTTGTTTGTAAGCATATTTCAATATTTTACATTAATGAAATGAAGTATTATTTCTACTGCATATTTATGTTTATGGCTATTTCTGTAATTTATTATGTTCCTATTTAATCTCGATCGGTGGTTTCAAAGCGGTCTGCTTTTTCTCTGTTTTTCTTTGCATGTCCTGAATGAGGTTGGGATATGAGGCGTTAGGGCTTGAACTGGTCGAACCGTTGCAAGACTAACCTCGCAAATCCCGTTGGCCTCCCATGGTAGATGAAAAGAAAGAAGAGGGGGCAGGAGATCATATCAAAATCTTGCTCGAAGAAGCCCTAACGCAACAAAGGAACACAATGATGGATAGCTTTGTGCAGATCCTTCAGCGGCTACCTAGAGGCAACACATCGGCTTCCAATAGCTACTCTGGAAATGCCACACCATTTAAGGTACAAGTTAATTTCGAAATCCCCATCTTCGAGGGTCAAATAGACGCAGATGCTATAGATAAATGGTTAAATTTGCTAGATGGGTATTTTTCTGTTCATGAATTTTCAAGTCGGGAAAAGATTGTTTTTGCTCTTCTCAAAGTAGCCCCCCACGTCAAGGACTGGTGGGAAACCTACTGCAAGTAGAAGAATGAAATTACGAGCTCACTATTTTTAGCCTTACTGACTTGGGATTCATTCCGGGATGCCATCAAGGAGCAATACTACCTTGTCAAAAGCTATGAGGACAAATACATCAAATGGACCACACGATGGTAGGGAAGGGACCAAGATGTTTTGGAGTTCAAAAACATTTTTCATACCTTTCTCACACAGTTGGGTATCAAGGACTCTAAGTTACATTTGGAACTCAAACATAGTGGCTTTCTACACAGATACATTCAGGAAGAGATTGAGTTCCTAAACATCTCCTCGCTTGGCACGACGTATCGATACACTGTCAAATTTGAGAAAAAGTTCAAACATAAGAAGCGAGATTTTGGATCTGCAAATCTGAAGACCAAAGGACAAAGCCAAGGCGAGGTGACCCAAGGCAACCCATCAAAGCCACAAGAAAAGAACAACACCACGAAATCGAAGTAGGACATAGGAAAGCGGTGTTAGTTCCACAAGAGTCCCACTCATAACACAAGTGAGTGTCGGACCAAGCAGTCACTAGTGGCCGAGTTGAAGGCTTTAGAATCAAGTGCATGTTTCGACCCCGAGTCAAAACCCGACAAGGGGAATGGCAAAGGGAAGCAGATCATTGATGTAGAGCCTAGTGCCACTGTTTCCACCACCAAGATCTAGAAGAATGAGCCCGAAGATCTAGATGAGGGGGAATGTATTTTCCACTCACAGATGTGGGTGAAGGGTTTGTCGCTACAATTCATTGTTGACAGTGGCAACCAAAAGAACCTCATTTCATCAGATGTCATGAAGCGGTTGCCCCTACCGACTACACCACACTCGTAATCGTATAGTATCGGGTGGCTTCATGAAGGACGAGATCTCAAAGTTCGGTAGTAGTGCTGCCTTCCCTATAGCATCAAGCCCTTCACAGACGAGGTATTGTGTGATGTTACACCTTTGGATGTTTGTGATGTATGATTAGGCCAGCCATACTTGTGGAGGCGACATGCTGTGTATGAGTCAAGGCCTCGCACTATCATTATTTCTTTGGATAATTCATTATATAGGATACCAGAGGTAGCCCAACCTACCGCCACCTCTTTGATCTCTACTAAGAAAGGCATCAAGCTCATCTCCCAGACTAGGAGATTCATTTTCTGTCTGATTCACTCACAAAGTAAGGGGAAGATCATCACCACAAACATGACCTCTACAAAGGGTTCCTTCACACAGTAGTAGTAGCACAGGAATATGGTCATGATAGAACACAGGAACAACTTCTCCTCACCGATAGGGGTACCACACAAGGGCAACAAAGTCTGGTTACATCTGCAGAAAAAACGCCTTATAAGAGCCCATGAGAAGCTTTGACCACGCCGACGTGGTCCTTACACCATTAGTAAGGTTGTGGGAAATAATGCTTTGGAGCACAACATTCCTCCACTCCTTCACCTGCACGAAGTGCTCAATGTGTACTACCCTTGACCATGCTTCCCACCATTACTGGAGACATCCAAGATTGCAAAACAACTCACTAGGGATGAAGTTCAGTAGATGGAGGAACTCAATGTAATGGGGACCATTCCTTCTTAAGGGGGGAGGAATGATCCAGGTGGATGTTGGTGGCCATCCACCTATCACATTTGGACCCCCATGATTGTCTCTTTTACTTTTTCAGTTTCCATAAGTGTAGCATAATTTACTATTTTTAGCGGTTTTTCGAGTCCTGAACTTCCAGAGCCATTTTGAGGCCCTAAACGACATCATTTGGGAAATCTGAGAGCAACCTTGGTCCATGGACCCATGTTGCTCTTCCCAAAGTTATAGTTCTTGGATAGATCTTTCTAACGATCTATTGTACGCGTCAAAATGAGATCGAGTGCCAAAGTTACGACCCTGGGAAATTGATGTACCAATTTTCCCAAAGAGGACCCACAATTTGGCGTTTCATCTTCTAGGGTTAGTTTTTGGGATGTGAAGGGTTTTCCATTGTTTCTCAACAATAAATAGGCCTTCGAACCTCATTGTAACATAGTTCAAAGGCATGTACCGTCACATCTCTTCTCAGAGATAAGCTACCATCGCCCTAGCTGGTTTATTTCCATTATTGTTTGTAAGCATATTTCAGTATTTTACATTAATGAAATGAAGTATTATTTCCACTGCATCTCTGTGTTTATGGTTATCTCTGTAATTTATTGCATTCCTATTTAAATTTGGATCAGTGCTTTCAGAGCGGTCTGCTTTTTCTCTATTTTTCTTTGCATGTCCCCAATGAGGTCAGGATATAAGGAGTTAGGGCTTGAACTAGTCGAACCGTTGCAAGACCAGCCTCGCAAATATCGATGGCCTCCCATGGAAGATGAAAAGAAAGAGGAGGGGGTAGGAGATCCTATCAAAATCTTGTTTGAAGAATCCCTCAAGTGGGAAAGGAATGCGATGATGGATAGCTTTACGCAGATCCTTCAGCGACTACCTAGAGGCAATGCATGGGCTTCCAAAAGCTACTCTAGAAATGCCACACCATTTAAGGTACAAGTTAATTTTTAAATCCCCATCTTCAAGGGTCCAATAGACGCAAATGCTATAGATAAATGGTTAAATCTACTAGATGGGTATTTTTTTGTTCATGAATTTTCGAGTCAGGAAAAGATTGTTTTCACTCTTCTCAAAGCATCCCCCCATTTCAAGAACTGGTGGGAAACCTACTGCAGCAGAAGAATGAAAGTACGGGCTCACTATTTTTAGTCGCACCCACTTGGGAGTCATTCTAAGATGTCGTCAAGGAGTAGTACTACCCTGTCAAAAGCTATGAGGACAAATACATCAAATGGACCACACTGCGGCAAGGTAGGGACCAAGATGTGCCAGAGTTCACAAACATTTTTCATACCCTTCACACATAGTTGGGTATCAAGGAATCTGAGATACATTTGGTACTAAAATACCATGGCTACCTACATCAATACATCTAGAAAGAGATGGAGTTGCTAAACATCTCCTCGCTCGGCATTGCGTACTGATACACTATCAAAATCTAGCAAAAGTTCAAATAGAAGAAGGGATACTTTGGATCTGCAAATTTGAAGACCAAAGGATAAAGCCAAGGCGAGGTGACCCAAGACAACCCATCGAAGCTGCAAGAAAATAACAACACCACGAAGTCAAAGAAGGACACATGAAAGTGGTGTGTGTTCCACAAGAGTCCCACTCATAACACAAGTGAGTGTCATACCAAGCAGTCGTTGGTGGCCGAGTTGAAGGCTTTAGAATCAGGTTCATGTTCCAACCCTAAGTCAAAACCTGACAAGGGGAATGTCAAAGGGAAGTAGATCATTGATGCAGAGCCCAGCTCCACTGTTTCCACCACCAAGATCCAGAAGAATGAGCCTAAATATCTAGAGGAGGGGGAAAATCTTTTCCACTCATACATGTGGGTGAAGGGTTCACTGCTGCAATTCATTGTTGATAGTGGCAGCCAAAAGAACCTCATTTAAATAGAGTTCATGAAGCGGTTGGGCCTATCGACTACACAACACCTACAATCATACAGTATCGAGTGGCTTCATGAAGGACGAGATCTCAATGTTCGCCAGCAGTGCCATCTTCCCTATAGCATGAAGCCCTTCACAGACGAGGTATTGTGTGATGTTACACCTCTAGATGTTTGTGATGTATTATTAGGCTAACCATACTTGTGGAGGAAACATGTTGTGTATGAGTCAAGGCCTCGCACTATCACTATTTCTTTGGATAATTCATTATGCAGGATAGCAGAGGTAGCCCCACCTACTACCACCTCTTTGATCTCTACTAAGAAAGGCAGCAAGCTCATCTCCTAGACTAGGAAATACATTTTCTATCTGATTTGCTCCCAAAGTAAGGGAAAGATCGTCACCACGCAGTAGCATCAACAAAGGAATACGGTCATGATAGAACACAGGAACAACTTCTCCTCACCCACAGGGGTACCACACAAGCTTCAGGTGGGCAACAAAGTCTGGTTGCATCTGCAGAAAGAATGTCTTACCAGAGCCCATTAGAAGCTCTGACCACACCGACATGGTCCTTACACCATTACCAAGGCTGTGGGAAATAATGCTTTGGAGCACAACATTCCTCCATTCCTTCACCTGCACCAAGTGTTCAATGTGTATCACCCTCGACCATGCTTCCCACCATTACTGGACACATCTGAGATTGCATAATTGCTCACCAGGGACGAAGTTCAACAGATGGAGGAACTCAAAGCAATGGAGACAATTGCTTCCTAATGGGTGAGGAATGATCTAGGTGGATGCTGGTGGCCACCCACCTATCCCATTTGGACCCCCATGATTGTCTCTTTCAGTTTCTTAGTTTCCGTAATTGTAGCACAATTTACTATTTTTAGCAGTTTTTCGGGTCCTAAACTTCTAGAGCCATTTTGAGGCCCTAAATGATGTTTTTTAGGAAATCTAGGAGCAACATGCGTCCATGGACCGATGTTGCTCTTCCCAAAGTTATATTTCTTGGATAGATATTTCTAATGAGCTATTGTATGCATCAAACAGAGATTGGGTGCCAAAGCTACGACCCTGGGAAATTGATGTACTAGTTTACCCAAATGGGGCCCACAATTTGGCGTTTCATCTTCTAGGGTTAGGTTTTGGGATGTTAAGGGTTTTCCATTGTTTCTCAACAATAAATAGGCCTTCGAGCCTCATTGTAACATAGTTTAGAGGCATTTAGCCGCCATATCTCTTCTCAGAGATAAGCTACCATCACCCTAGCTGGTTTATTTCCATTGTTGTTTGTAAGCATATTTCAGTATTTTAAATTAATGTAATGAAGTATTATTTCCACTTCATCTCTATGTTTATGGTTATCTCTGTAATTTATTGTGTTCCTGTTTAAATCCGAATCACCTTCAAAAGCCACCTAAAGGTGAGGTAATAACTAAGAAATCCAATATTTGTTTGTGATTTGTCAAACTAACCTATGGTATAAGAAGTTGTGGTCTAAGGGAATCTAAGCCATCAAAATCACTTGAGGATATCACCTAGTGTGGGTCACACCAACTCTTAACATAGTGTGATGTTTTCGTGTCTCCTCCTAACTACTACTAGTTTCAAACCTTAACCACCTTACAAAATGAAACCCTTGAAAGCCAATCACACTAATAGGATTTTACATCTATAGACCTTTTTATTATTGATGATATCGGCTAGCTTGATTTTTATTTTTTTAATTATAATTCATGCTATTCATCTAAAAATTAACTCATTCATCTCTTAATTATTTGGTACATAAGCTGATTTTTAATCATCACCACGTGGTTTGAACTTCCATGCTAAAGTTGTAACGTCCTTCAAAAAAATTTCCAATATAGTTTCCATCAAGGATCTTAACAAATTGTAGAATTCTTGCAAAAACATTTAGGGATATATTGACATTTGGAAACAATTGGGATATTGTTTCTATCCTCTTGAAAAAAAAATTGCATCCATATCAAAGATATAATTTCATTCTATAAAAACCACACTTTCCCTTATTATTTCCATTTGTAATTTTAAGAATAATACAAGAGGATGTGAACATGACTCATTACTACCTATCTAACCCCAATCACCTTCTCAAGAAAATATATGGAGTGTTGATGCTACACTATGGCCACTTTTCTAAGATCATTCTCTCTAACACATTTCTAGAGCATTATTGGATGTTGTTCATCCCTATTTTGAATGGATTTAAGGGAACACAAATATTTCCTCTTCACCTATTAAGCAACTAACTAATATCAAAGTAACTTTCATTTCCACAATGTTTAATACAATTTTTTTTTTTTATTGAAGAGATTATCATGAAAGATGTTCTCTCATTATGATCCATGTGTTCAAAAGACCATGCATTTTAATTTTCATGGTTATATGCTTAATGTTACTAACCAATTTCTGTATATGAGATCCAATCAACAGAAATGATGATGTCGTGAGTGATTTTTTTTTGTATAACATATTAAACCTTTTGCTTCCTAAAGTTGTAAATAAGAAGTTTGCATTTATATAGAGTTTTCTAAGTGTTTGTCATGTTTGGATCATAACCTAATTTATAGAAGGTAACACATATTTTCATAGTACAAAAATAATAAATTACCCATAGTTATTTTTAAACATAAATGAGTAGTGATTATATTAAATCTGCTCCTAGTTGCAGCAAATACCTGGGGAATTCATTACATTGCATCATTTTCCAAGGATCCTTTACTAAGGAGTTGACTAACAAGTCAAAAAAATATCAAAAGAAAATACCATGATATATGATTAACATACATATATCCTACAAAATTGTAATAAAAAAAGGGAAAATCTGCAGAAAGGTCCCATTAGAGAAGAAAGAATACAACTTCCTCTATGGGCCTATTTATGTTAAATTTCATATTCTTATAGTGTGGGCTTGAAGCAGAGATAACAATTTTTGTATTTCCTCAAGGCTTGGAGATTGTAATTTACATATATTATTTGTCTTTGTAGAGTGTCCAACTCATCAATTTCACATGAGAGTTTTATTTTGAGAGTATATTTATTAAATGATGAAAGTGGGAAGATTCATATGTTGATGAATTTTCCATTTTCTATCCAAATTATTCATTTGCAGGGCCTCCATATGCTTGTTGCATGCATTACAAGATTTGGAACTTCTAGTGGTGGGTGAAATGCTAAGACTTGTAGACATGATTGACGATATAGTTTGGGGAGGGGGGGGGGGGGGGAATCTAGGAAGTTGGAGAGGCTAGTCTCAGGTTGTATAAGAAGTGGATGTCGTAGGGGTTTCGTGAGACATCAATAGGAACTATGGCATCCAAGGAAGTAGTGATAAATGGTACAACACCAAAGGATGGGTGATTAATCAAAATAGATTTGAGATTGATGGATGGGGAGAAGAAGGGATCTATAGATGTGGAGCATATACTACCTTTTACAATAGAGTGTGGAGTAAAGGATATGAAAACCTAGAACAATGAAGATGGCCATAGGAGGTTCTGGAGCGACCTGAATTAACAAAAGAAAAAAAGAGCAGAGAAATTAACTTCTATAGGAAGAAGGGGCCATAAATAAAAAAGCATAGAAAATTGAGATAAACCTAAAAGAGACACCAAATATAGTTGAAATCCAAGATGAAAAGACTACCCTGAGCTCTATCACTGCCAAATTGTTTTCACAAGACAAGTTTTGAAAATCGAATTTCTCCAATTGAACACGTTGTGGGGCAGGGGAAGCCATTTCCTCAACCCACTAATGCCTGAGAATGATAGCAATCACAAGGGCTCATTATAGTGCCATTTGATGCCCAAACTTGTAGATTCCATGAAGAATTTGAAATTAATGAGCACATAATTTGAATGGAAGCGAGAGGAAGGGATCCCCTATGGAGAATTTTCTTAGAAAAAATTGTGGGGGGAAGGGCTGAACTAGGCCTGGGATTTTACATCAAATTGGAAGCCCTCACATGTGATGGCAATCAAATTACCATTGAAACAAAACATCCTCCAATTCATTGGATTCACCACTTTGCAAGGTGGTGGAGCAGTACAAGGCATGGTATTTTGTACGAGAGGAGGATAAATGTGGGGAGTAAAAAGTGTTTTCCATGCATGGGTCAATTGATCAACATTTGTGGTGATGCTAGCCAACTTGGCCTATAATGGATTCACACTAATGCTTAAAATGTCCCTTAATGTGATATCAAGGGGGCGACGTGGGGATAATTTCTTGGAGTGGAAAGAGTAGACTGGGTATTTTATGGAATAATATGACAATATTTAAGACCATTAATTTCCTTTGACCCATTTCTAATAGGTAAGAAAGATTGGTTTGATGACTTGTCTTTTAATTTTGGCTTATGAGGATATGGAAGAGAGACTTTGAGAGTACAAGGTCCAAAGCACAATTTATTCTTTTGAGGAGGAGCTTCACAAGATTATTCTTAGGATAAGAGCCATTAATTAGAGCTTATATAGTAATCATAGAGTCTCCCAAGATTATTAGTTTGAAGAATCCCATGTCATGAGCTAGAGTTAGACCCAATAAAAAACCATACAATTTGGCTTGGTTGTTGGTTTCCCTACCCATCCCTCAAGAGTATTTGGCAATGCATTTTCCTCCAGGATTAGATATAATCCTTCCCCTTCCTTTCACCCCTAATTCCCCATAGTTACTATTTAATCATAAGACAATGATGAAGGATTACAAATTTTAAAAAGTTGGGCTACTTCTATATTTGTGATATTTAGCTCCATACCTAATGTAGTTGTTTCAACATTTTGTATTTTAGAGTAGAATATGAAACAACATATAAAACCATAACAAGAATTTGTATTAATTGAAAATTTGTGTTTGGATCACAACTAATACATCAAGGCACGTCAAAAGATATATAATTCTTGATAATATGTTTAAACGAAAAAAATTATTCTAGCCTATCTATATCCCCAAAATTCTAACCTCGAACTACAAGTGAATTAGGAAACTAGAAAGTAAATTCTTTCCAAAAAGAACTCCCAAAATATTATATATTTTAACTTCCATACTACTTAAGTAGATGAGGAGAACCATTAACAAAATGGGAAAAACCCATTTCCATTATGGGAACAAGCTTGTTGAGATCTAAGACACTGAGCTAAGAATAGTCGGTTGATTTGCTTGTAGAGGAAGGCTCAAAATGATTTTGTCCCACAGAAAGTTTAAATTGTTCTAGTAATTGACACAAGGTGGAGATTTCATCTTCTGATTTATTAATCAAACTACAATTATTGATAAGGATTTCCATAGAACAGGTGATGTTGGCAACTACTGATTGTGATTTAATTGAAGATAATATATTTCTTTTTTTCATATTTTTCAATTGATCTTGCTGAGATACAAAGATACTGGGACATCTACATGATTAAAGGTTTGCGGCTTTCGAATTCCTGCAACATAACTCAATTTCTCTATTATAAAATACTGTCTTGGACCTCAAATTCCCAAAATCACCTTTTTATAACATGGAAATAAATATGAGGATCAATAGAAGGAACATGAAGAATGGACTATAAAGACATACCTAGACAGCTTGTGTTACATTAGCTAGAGAGGGAAAAATCAAACTCTATATTAGAGAAATCAACTAAAGGGCATGCTAAATCCTTGAACAATTTTTCGAAGCCATGACTAAATATTGTACAAACATTCTAAGTGCCACCAAAGTACTAACTAGATAAGTTCAAAGAATAATGCAATGAAAGGTAGGGATAAACTTAACACTAGGAAATTTTTTATCTTCAAGACTACAAGAGGAAACTTCTTGATCTATGAAAGTCTAAGTACACTAAACCTGAAAAGGAGAACAAATCCAAAAATGAAAGGAATTGACTTTCAGTATGAGTTGTCCTATACAAAAATATCATGCCTTCCCCACCAACAAAATGATTCTAAATTTCTTTTCACAGTAAGGATTAATTTGGAATGAATCCAACAACCCTAGAGGACACCCATATTATCATACAACATGACGTAGTGAATCCATGTTGACACATACTATTATTTAAATTGACACAAATGAAAATATCCATGCTACAAGGAGAGCATGCTCTAGTGATATGATAATCACCCAATAAGTGACCTCAATTAAGAATAATAATTGGAGGCATTACAGACTCATGTGTTAGTGAGTCTAAGTTATTTAAGCAATGGATCGATCAGATTGAAAATACATAGACACTAAAAAATGGAAAATAGTAGAGAAATACAATATTCAAATACAAGAACACAAGAAATTAGTAAAGAGTTAACCCTATCCTCCAGAGTTACATCTCCGGTCCAGCTCTCAGTGGTGGCCTTCTTTTATTGTGTCTTGAAGCAGAGAATTACAATGAAGGAGCTCAATATGAGTCTCCTGATAGATTGGCTTGGTAGGGTGGCTTTTGGATTCCCCAAACCACTAGAGTACACAGACTCTTTTCTTTCCCAGCTCTTTGACCTCTCTAGTCTGATAGATCCTCTCAGGGATGGCTTGAGTCTCTCAAGCTCTTTGGTGCTTGACATTGCCTTTGGTCAACTCGGCCCTTCTGTCTTCTTTCTGCTTTTTTTCTTACTGGTTCTTCTCTTCTCTATCTTTTGTCTTTGGTGTTCCATATTTCGGTTCCCGACTCCTCTCCTCTGTCTGGTCTATACATGGCTTTAAAGCCATTTGAGCTCATGGTAGTTTGCTTCCTCTTCCGCCTCCATCGGATCGCCTGCTTGCAGCTGCACTTGGAGTTCCCTATTTCGGTGCCATCATTAGGCCGTCAGGGATGGCCACTTGTGCTCCTCCGAACTGTGCTAGCCTGCTTTGTCTATTTGTTTCTTCAGTTACATTATGGAATGAGTCATTTGTGACCATGGTGGTCAATTCTAACTTCAAATTATTTCATATTGCGGCTTAATCCCCCATCAATTCCATCTTCTCCATCGGGTGCGATCTTAGCCATTAGATCTAGAGCCCCAGATCCAACACCATTCGCTCGTCCCGCATGGTTGACTAACTCAATTGTTAGAGTGCGATGAGTGGCAGTTTCCTCTCTCCTTCGCTTGCCATGTGTGAGGCATTGAGTGGAATCACTCCTTTTTCATCAAAACTACTTACCGCCCATGGATGCCCCCAATCAATATCGTTGGTTTTGGAGGGGGCCCCACCTTTAGTGCTTAGTATTTTGTCCCATGGTTTTCCCAGCTCCCACATGACTAAGTGATCGGGGCTTCTCCATTTTGAGGGCTTTTTCCCAGTGATACACAATTAGTGCTAGAACTCCCTCTGTTTCTTGATCCGTGAATCCCACGAGCTAATTTTGCCTCTCGCGCAGTCTCTATGTTCCTCGGTCAACGCACTTTGACCGAGGTCCTCGTCATTCCATGTTGGCTACCACTACCACTGGTTTAGAGTTGTTTTTGATGGCTGTTTTAAATTCTTTGAAGTTTGTCCCCAACTTGGTACAATGATGGCTCTGTTAATCATTCTTTAAGGATCCAATTCAGATCA
>APFE031001547.1:27502-64499 GCA_000404065.3 Pinus taeda | reverse complement strand
CGATTGAGTGCTCAGGGCTTCTCCATTTTGAGGGTTTTTGCCCAGCGATGCACGATTAGCACTAAAACTCCCTCTGTTTCTTGATCCGAGCTTCCCAGGGGCTAATTTTGCCTCCAGCGTAGTCTCCATGGGCCTCGATCAATGCGCTTTTACAGAGGTCCTCGTCGTTCCATGCTGGCTGCCACTACCACTGGTTTGTAGGTGTTTTTGACCATTGTTTTAAATTCTTTGAAGTCTATCCTGACCTGGTACAACCATGGCTCTGTTAATCATTCTTTATGAATCCAATTCGGATCATCTAGGGTTGCATGCCTTGAATTCATAGTATTCTCATTTACAATTAGATTCATCTATTAAGATATTTCCTTATTTGAAAACTATTAATATCCTTTTCATCCCAATAGAGTTCTAGCATGGGAAGGCATGAGCTTGATTAAAGGAATATGAGTGAGAGGAGGTGGCTTACATCCTTCCATTGAATGAAACCATGTTTCAAAACCAATTAAATACCATACATAGAATCAATCCATTATGTGGAAAACATAGAACATGGCATGATTTCTCCAATTTGATGTGCCTTCATTACTACCTACTATGTTCAAGACTTCATGCCAAAATCAATTAACACAAGGGATGAAATGTCAAATTACCCAAGAGACTTTGTATTAAAACCATTTCATGCATCCAAGGATGGATTGATGCCACATTTCAAATGGCCTGTTGAGACCTTTGGACCTAGATGACAAGGGGCCTTTCCTTGCACGAGTTCATGAGAGTAAGGTCATGGGATTGGGCATAGAGAGACTTGCCTAATTTCCTTTAATTCACCAATATTTAAATTAATCCATTTGTTTACCATTTAACCTACGAAGGACATGAAATTCTTTGATAGAAAGGAATAGGGTAAAATAACTTTGATCATTTTTCAAGATATTCTTCAACCTTTTATCATGAGGAAAAAAACAAACAACTAGATGATAAATGAGAAGTTGGAGTCTACCATGATTATTAAAGAATATATTTTGTGGCCTTTTGCTAATGCCAATTATTCAAGTAGTGCATATGCTTCTACTTGGTTATTTGAGATTGATCCCATACCCGAAACATATTTTATTTCTAGATTTTCTCTGGAGCAAAAGATAACACCCTTGCTCCTGCCACACCTAGAAGATGAAAAAACATTACTAATAAATGTTACGTATAATGTATTTTAGTTGATATGTTTGAGGTTGTAGCTATTTTTATGGGTTTTGCTGTATAATGATGTTTTATTTCATTTTCCACCTAAACATTGGCCCACATGTTGAGTCTACAAGAGAGGAAGATAACGGTTGGGAAGGAATGCACTTTTTGGTCTCATATAAGGGAATAACTAGCACAACCATATAAATCAAATGGTTGATAAATGTCGATACAAATTAATCCATGATAAGAATCAAAACATTTATCCCACAATACATCTCAAATTACCCATACTAAATTTTTTCTTAAAAAATGACTAAATTATAACCTTATCTTAAATTATTATTATCATCCTCATTGGGGGTGATGGACATATAAAATATTGGGATCGTTGTGGATCTTCACCACCCCACCAAACCTCTTGTCAAATAAAAGGGGTGGCAAGGCACCTTGCTTTCATGTAGTCCTATGTGGCATGCAATTAAATTCTTTGTGAATTGATGTTTGTGGAGGAAGGCTACATGTTGGTGCGTTGGTTTATTTTGAGCTCAACATGTCTTTGAGTGATATGGGATATGAGGTCTATGGAGGTAAGTCTATTTCTCTAGAGAAGGGGGTCAAGCTATGGGAGGATCACTCTATTGAGAAACAAGAAGTTAGGATGTGAGGAGCCATCTCTCGTATTAGAGGTGACATATTGGAAGGAACACAAGTTTATAGGAAGCCAGTTTGGGACCCTAAAATCATAGGCTTTAGTATAGATTCACCGCAAAGAGTATGTAAGGTGGAATTGCATCTTGGGGTTTGGTGCATGTAGGTTGGCTTTCTAGACATTTCCTTATATTTTCTAGCTTAGTGAGAGGTAGGGTGTCTTAATTTTATTATCTAGTTTACATTTTCAATTCTTAGAGGTTTCAAGGATTTCATCTATTTGGGGGATGCTAGTCATCAAATGGTAATTCTAGTAGAATTTTTGATTTCTTGGAGGTCATATTTTCATGCTTTATGTTCACTAGTAGTGGTTTGGGAAGTTTTTTTGGAGTGTGTTGAAGAAATTCATCCCCTAGGAGCGACGAGATTGGTGTGTCTAAAAATTTAGTATTAAAAGTCTTTAAATATATGGCCCCATCCTCCAAATTATCATCCTCTTGATTGTTTCCCTGAGCCCTATATGTTCTATAATAATGTTGCCTCAAAATAATGGAACAACAACCTCAAGTTATAATGCACATAAACACACCATTTTTCTCAACTGAAAAAGGTTGTTACTCTTGACATTTTGGGTGGAGTTTTAGGTGCCTTGATGCCTCTTTATATAAAGTGTTCAAATCCTTTGAAAGCAACTGTACCACCAATTTAGGCAATGATATGTGGTTGAACCCTGATACATGGTCCACTATTCTCTAAGATTCATCCTATCTCAATCTTTGATTGCATGATTATAACTAAAGACTCCATGGCCACTAATGTAGAAGTTGAAATTGTTTCATACTTGATCACACTCAATCCCATCACACAACAATGTGTTGAGCATAGCCATATAAACATTATGAATCTCTTAATTTGTGTGAAATTTTGTCTTAGCCCCATCCTCAACTATTAGTTGGGTCATCCATTATGTAGAGTACTAGTTTGGTGTAAGACATATGATGAGGCATGGAGGGAAACATTTGGATTATGCCATTTTTCAACAATCTACTTTTCATACAGCACATCTTCTTCCAACTCAACAATGTCTTTGATACAGTTTAACATATTGTCCTTCCACTCATACACCTCTCCAATCACTAGTTAATATAAATTTACAAACCAAATAATATTATAAATGAGCTTGGGGAATTGTAGAACAAACCTAACACGAGCCAAAAAATGATGATCAATAATGATTTCCTTCACCTCCTAAAATTCCTCTCCATAAAATGTAGTTACTTACATCGCAGTCAAAACCTGCTAGCAATCACACATGACTGTAGTAGCGAATGCAACCGGTACCTTCAAAAGGCACCTAAAGGTGAGGTAATAACTAAAAAATACAATATTTGTTTGTGATTTTTCAAACTAGCCTATGGTATAAGAAGCGGTGATCTAGTGGAATATAAGCCATAAAAATCACTCAAGGGTATCACCTAGCACGGGCCACACCGACTCTTGACATAGTGGGATGTTTTGGTGTCTCCTCCTAACTACTACTAGTTTCAAACCTTAGCCACCTTACAAAATGAAACCCTTGAAATCCAATCACACTAATAGGATTTTACATATATATACCTTTTTATTATTGATGATATCGACCAACCTGTTTTTTTTTTTTAATTATAATTCATGGTATTCTTGTAAAAATTAACTGATTCATCACTTAATTATTTGGTACATAGGCTGATTCTTAATCATCACTGTGTGTTTTGACCTTCAATGCTAAAGTTGTAACGCCCTTCACAAAATTTTCCAATGTAGTTTCCATCAAGGATATTAACAAATTGTAGAATTCTTGCAAAACAATCGAGGCATATATTAAAATTTGGAAACAATTGGGATATTATTTTGTCCTCTTCAAAACAATTTTTCATCAATATCAAAGAAATAATTTCATTCTAGAAAGAGCACACTTGCCCTTATTATTTCCAGTTGTAATTTTACGAATAATACAAGAGGATGTGAACATGACTCACTACTACCTATCCAACCCCCATCACCTTCTTAAGAAAATATTTGGAGTGTTGATGCTACACTAAGGCCACTTTCTAAGATCATTCTCTCTAACATATTTGTAGGGTGTTAATAGATGTTGTTCGTCCCAATTTTGAATGGATTTGAGGGAACAAAAATACATACTCTTCACCTATATTAAGCAACTAACTAATATCAAAGTAACTTTCATTTCCACAATGTTTAATATGAAAATTTTGGCATAGAAGAGATTATCATGCAAGATGTTCTCTCATTATGATCCATGTGCTGAAAATACTATGCATTTCAATTTTCATGGGTATATGCTTAATGTTACTATCCAATTTATATTTTTGAGATTCGATCAACACAAATGATGATGTCGTGAGTGAATTTGTTTTGTATAACATATTAAATCTTTTGCTTCCTAAAGTTGTAAATAAGAAATTTGCATTTATATAGAGTTTTCTGAGTGTTTGTCATGTTTGGATCATAACCTAATTTATAGAAGGTAACACATACTTTCATAGTACAAAAATAATAAATCACCCATAGTTTTTTTTTAAGATGAATGAATAGTGATTATATTAAATCTTCTCCCGGTTGCGGAAAATACATGGGGAATTCATTACATTGCATCATTTTCCAAGGATACTTTACTGATGAGCTGTTGAATAGGTCAAAAAAGTATCGAAAGTAAATACTATGATAACTGATTAACATGCCTATATTCTACAAAATTGTTATAACAAAAGGGAAAATTTATAGAAAGGTCCCATTAGAGAAGAAAGAAGAGAATTTCCTCTATTGGTATACTTAAGTCAAATTTCAAATTGCTATAGTGTGGGCTTGAAGCAGATCTAACAATGTCGTGTGTCCTCAAGGTTTGGACATTGTACTTTAGATATATATTAGTTGTCTTTTTAGAGTGTCCAACTCATCATTATGACACGAGAGTTTTATTTTGAGATTATATTTATTCAATGATGACAGTGATAAGATTCGTATATTGATGAGTTTTCCATTTTCTATTCAAATTATTCATCTGTAGGGCCTCCATATGCTTGCTGCATGCATTACAAGATTTGGAACTTCCAGTGGTGGGTGAAATGATAAGAATTGTAGACATGATTGATGATATAATGGCGAGGGGGGAGGGATCCAAGAGGTTGGAGAGGATAGTCTCAAGTTGTATAAGAAGTGGATGTCATAGGGGTTTCACGAGATGCCAATGGGAAGTAGGGAATCCAAGGAAGAAGTGATAGATGGTGAAACACCAAAGGATGGGTGATTAATCAAAATATATTTGAGATTGATGGAGGGGGAGAAGAAGGAACCTATAGATGTGGAGAATATAATACCTTTTACAATAGAGTGGGGAGTAAAGAATATGATAACCTAGAACAAGGAAGATAGCCATAGGAGATTCTAGAGTGACGAGAATTAAGAAAAGACAAAAAGGGCAAAGAAATTCACTTCTATAGGAAGAAGGGGCCATAAATAAACAACCATAAGAAATTGAGATAAACCTAAAAGCGATACCCAATATAGTTGAAACCCAAGATGCAAAGACTACCCTAAGCTCTATAACTACCAAATGTTTTGCACAAGATGGGTTCCGAAAATCAAAATTTTCCAATTGAACAAGTTGTCAGGCTGGGGAAGCCATTTCCTTGACCCACTAATGTGTGAGAATGGTAGAAATCATAAGGGTTCATTATATAGCCTTTCGATGGCCAAACTTGCAAATGCCATCATGACTTTGAAATGAATGAGCACATAATTGAATGGAATCAAGAGGGAGAGATCCCTTGTGGAGAATTTTCTTAAAAAAAATTATGAGGGGGAGGGGGGGGGCTCTAAACCAAGCCTGGGATTTAAAATCAAACTAGCAACCCTCACATGTGATGCTAATTAAATCACCATTAAAACACAACATGCTCCAATTCGCTGGATTCACCACTCTGTAAGGTGGTGGAGCAGTACAACGCATGCTCTTTTTTATGGGAGGAGGATGAGTGTGGGGAGTAAAAAGTGTTTTCCATGCATGGTAAATTGATCAACACTAGTGAGGATGCTAGCCAACTTGGCCTATAATGGATTCACACTAATGGTTAAATTGTCCCTTAATGTGATATCAAGGGGGTGACATGGGGATAATTTCTTCGAGTGGAAATAGTAGACTGTTTAATTTATGGAGTAACATGCCAATATTTAAGACCATTAATTTCCCTTTGTCCCACTTCTAATAGGAAAGCAATATTTTCTTGATGATTTGTCTCCAAATTTTGGCTTATGAGGATATGGAAGTTTCGAGGGTTTCCTCTATTTGTGGGGATGTTGGTCATCAAATTGTAATTCTGGTAAATTTTTTTTATTTCTATGGAGGTCATATCTTCGTGCTTTATGTGCACTAGCAGTGGTTTGGGAAGTTTGTCTAGAGTGTGTCAAGGAAATTAATTCCCCAGGCTAGTAGTACCAATGATGGGATTTCTCAAGGAAAATATGTTATGAGTGTTTCAAGTAGATGATTTACTCAATTCTAGGAAAATTTAGTGTTTGTACTTGTTTGGTGTCAGATTAAGAGACCTAGGGTAAAATTCAGGGGCATGAAGCTTGCAACTTGGCTTAAAGTTTGGGTGCACATGGTTTAATTGTTGCTACTAGTTGTTGGGGGTCTGTGGTATTAGTGGGTGGGTTCTCTCATTTTCCTCCAGTTCCAGCAAATTATGCTAGATTATTTCCAGCAAACATTATTTCTATTTGAATACCTAAAATTATGTGTTGGATTTATTACTACTGGAATTCAATGGGCCACCTATGAAATGGTTATGAGATGGATTAGTTTAGTTTTTTATCAAGTTGGAATGCCATGCCACCATTGGCAGTTGAGAAGGGGGGTGGGGAACTATGACCATGGTGAGGTGTTCGATCCGTAACCACACTAACCATCAAGAAGTGTGGTTCAGACCCCTTCTCTAGAAACTCCCAGTAGTTAGTTCTATCATGTGACTTGTATTTTGGAACAACTTAGTGGGGATCAACATGAGGATCAAAATGTGATTATTAGTTTCATGAATGGCCTTCAACATAACCAATGGCACATGTAAGATCACTTGGCCAACATTTAGAGAGGAAATGAGCATACAATATAGGTTGAACCACTTTGAAGGAATGATGGACCATATGGAAAAACATGTCCATTGCGACTTCAAACCTCCTCCATCTCCAGGTTATGGTCTAGATAATCCTACTTCGGTCAACTATTCTGATGCTTAATGGCTGTTGGATGTATTTTGTTTTGAGTATCTTCTGTTATGTTTGGTTGTTTAAGTTTTGGTTAGTTAGACTATTTATTTGGGATCTACCTATTGGCCAATAAATCTAGTAAGAGTGAGGCCAATAGGTTTTTTAGAAAATGTTATTACTTATGTTCTCTTTCTTAATAATAAATCACTTTGAATTACAAAAAAAATATTATTATAATATTATAAAAAAGAATTATATATGAGTTAAACATAATTCTTAATTATAAAGATTCATCCCAACTTTACATGCATATGATTTTTTTACAATACCATAGTTTATCAATACCAAATGCCCAATGTGACACATGTTGATGTTATTTTTTAATTGATTAACTTGATATAAATTAATTAAAATAACATAACCGAATTATAGATAAATATGAACCATTTATTTTTGAATGCTACTATGAATATTTTGGCATATTTTATGGAGGTTAAATCTCTAACACCCACTTAATAATTGTTGATAATTACACCATAAAGCTTTCCTCTAGGAAGAACTCCCTTAGGCTTCCACTCTATACTGTTGGGCGTAGTTCAATTGAATATTAGACGATTAAATGTTCTTTGGCCATAGTATGTCTCCACAAACTACTACTTAATTTTCAATCTACTTCATCTGATGCATTGGATAGCCCATCGACTCCTACTTAACTGCCCACCTATCCCTTGGATTTATATTAAGAAAAATGCTATTAAATTTGTTCATACACAAACTTTTTGATGAATTTTTTTTTTGAGAGACTAGTGGATAAAAGGGTGGAGATCACCCATGTTATCTAAATTAAATGCATACTATAATTTTCTCTTTCATCAATGGGTCTTGGTAGTAAGAAAATCCATAAATGTTGGAAGTTCTTCTCCATGGAACCATAAGCACATTTCATTCATTTACTACTCTATGGTCGCAAGTTCTGATATACCTAAATATCCAAAGGGTTCTGAAAGGATGAGCTTGTTGAATAGAAGAGCTCGGATCAAGTATGAATTTCACAAAAATGGAAGGAATTAGTATCCAAATGGTATTTTTTTGAAGGAGAAGAAAATCCTCATCATGTTGTTAACAATAATCACTAAAATCGGTAGGTAATGCTGTAAGGGTTGGTAGAGAGAGCAAGAATGGGTTGTGTGCTCAAAATATCATGGTAGAGCAGAAACATATAATGAAGTTGAATGGTCGTATGTTTATTCCCCATTTTGTGGTGCTCAACATATTTTAGGTGGTCTAAGATATCTATTCATTTCCCTTGTTCCCTTTGCTTCTTTCCTTGTTATGATTTTATGTGTTGACCTTTTTTGAAGCCTAATGTTAGAGAAGCATGATACTAGCATACAAATGGATATTTCTAAAGTGATAATAACAAGATATTCAAATTCAGTTCTTTAAGGATTCTATTGAGATCTATCGACAAAGTGGGATGTTATTTCTTGTGATATTTTGAGGTATATGGAGTTTGTTATTGTGCTTGATTAATAGAGAGAAGTTTGGCAGATTTTTTTCTCATAGAAGGGTTGATCCAAATTGGCCATCACTAGCGTATTTTCATCGTTTAATGACCAAATTGAATCTAATGCCTTGTTATCGAAATCCTTATCTATACCCACGAAATCTAAATTATCTATCGACAAGAGAATTTATTTTTTTTCTATCATTATTGTCTTTGTGGAGGTCACCCAAGTGCTTTGAATTAAACACATACTTTAATGTTCTCTTTCATTATGGGTCTTGGCAGTAAGAAAATCTATAAAGGAATTATGAAAATTTTCATTTTCTTGTTATTTCTTAATTTTTTTATCGCAATGTGAATGACTACCCATAATCTATATTTGTGTATTTTTTCTTGTTTTCTTTGCCAACCATGGAAACTCAATACAAAAGAGGGACACATAACTAAACTACATGTTTTTTTTTTGTTTGGTGTATCTAATATTTATGGATAAAGTTGTTATTATTCAATTGCAATGTCTTCTTAACTGTTATTAGTTATAACACTAATCAAAGCCTCATTTAATTTGAACATGAAATCCAGTAAAAATCCTTAGCATTTTGCTAAATTTGGCACTGATGTGAGAATATTATATTATATTCCCATTACACTTCAATTTCAATCAAATAATATATCTCCTCCCTCATTTGTAGTGTGTTTTCAATGCTAGTCTCTCTGAATAATTTATTTTATAATTAATTTAATTTATAACTAAAACATAAAAACATTACAAACTCAAGTTATCTATCTAATTCTTGATTTCTACAATTAATACTCCAAATATTTACTTGCATGATCTTCTAATTTATACACATGCATATAGATGTAAACATTCTTGCTAATATATGCTCTTTATACTATAGTGGTATCTAAATATTTTACAGACACTTGTATCTAAAAAGTAATGAAAAACATCCAATTATTTTTATAGTAAAATTATAGTTCCATTCTTTTTGTTTCATTCAATAAATATGTGCCTTGATATTGTTTCTCAATCATATTCTAGAAAATTGTGGAGGATTACGTATCCAAAAATTGTATACTAACATAAATTGTATACTAACCTTGCAATCATTTACTCCTACTAACAAGCATAGACTCTTAGCAACATCATCTATTCCTTCTATTGTCTCTTGGGCCGAAAGTCTGCAACCAAACCTCTTCTTATTTTTACCAGCATTCTCCAATGCAAAATTGGAGTTAATGGTTTGAATACATTAAGAAGTAAGAAATTTTATAGATTAGGAAGACATGGTGAGATACATATTACATTATTTTGACATCAAATAAATTAGGTTGAGCCAATTGCTGAAGATTAAAATTTTCCAATGAATACAATCTCGTAAATAATGGAAAATCCCCCTAAATTTACTCAAGAATTTGTTAAGCAAACAAAGCATTATTTAAGTCTTTTAATGAACTGTGTATTATCTAAAATATTCCATCTCTTAATTTTTTCACTAGTTGGAGACATTTATGTAAGAAAAAAATAAAAAATAATGGACATATGAAAACATACCTCCTTATGAAAGAACCCAGATAAGTCAAAGATCATTCCATGTAAAATTATTTGTAGAACTAGCCACGAATTTTGAAAGTTTGTAATATACCTTACGATATTGGTTGATAAGATTATAATATTCAAAAGGAGAAAAACCAAATGTTTCCAGCTTCTCCATGATAATTTTGACTAACAATCACCTGCAAACCATAATAATATAATGTAATTCTCATATATAATGAAAGAACTATGATGTAATTTTGATATAGTTTCCAAATAATTCAGAGGAAGGATTTGATTTGTATACCTCTGGTGCGATATAGTTTGGGGATCCACAAGTTGTAGAGCATATTATGGAATATTGGCCTAGTTGGAATCTCCTTAAAACATAACATATGATGAAAAATAAAATCTAGTACAGAAACAACTTGACATAAAAATTTTACTTCTTATATGTTATTGTTTCCTATGCTACACCCTTACAACATTTCCTTTGCAAAATGTGGTGTAATTGCTTGTTTTTTTAGTTTTGAAAGTCAACATTATATGCATTTTAAAAAATGATATGCATCTGATGCTTCAAAAAAACATGTGGTCTCACCTCGCCTAGGTTTGTTGACCAAAGTTTGCAGAAGCTGGAAAAAATACAAAAACAATGCTAGTAATAGTGTGCAAAAATGAGAGTGCCACGGGATCCAATAGACAAATAAAATGTAAAGAAAACTAGAGGACATACTAATCATCCGAGATGATAGAATATGGGTTATCTAGATAATTTCCTAGAGAAGGTAGAGGATGAAACTTTCATTGAATGTGCCCTTCGAAATGTGCCATCCAAACCTCTATCTTTTCCAATTTCTTTGCTCGATAGTTTTGTCCCTACCAGACTACCACCACTTGCTCCTTGGCTTGACACTATAAGTAATGCATGTGTTCCATAGTTTCCATCAAATCCTCATTTTTTTCCCAATTAATTCACTTGGCCACATCTACCCAGTCCATCAAGGATTGAATTAGGTCATGACAATTTTCCAAGAAACAATGATGCAATCCCTATGGGTCAGGGGCTTCATCATAGTCATTGCTTTTAGAGAATCATATGAGAGCTGCTTTCAGTGCAGGATGTGTTTGTGCTACCACTGCCACCACGCTGATTCACTTTTCCCCAACCTTTGCCTCCTACTTGAGCAGTTAGATGCCATCCTCCATAGATTCCACTACTTTGCCTTTGCACACTCTAGAACCTGCACCCTAAGACATGGCAATCCGATTTCTCCTACTTTTGTCCACCATGGTTTCCAATGCTAGGGCTTCCTCCCTCCCCTTCCCTAGCTTTTCTAGGAGGATAGCCTGCTCGTGTCAAGGAATGGGGCACATCTTCAACCGTCCAAGTGCTCCCACAACAACCGAGAGTGTGGCCCCATCAGCCGACTTGAATTACTAGCCTGCCATCCACCAGACTGGCCTCTCAGAGCCTCACCTAATCCATTGGGTGTTGGAAGGATCTTCACTCTACTCATCAATCCACCCAAGAGCTAGGGCTATGTGCTTGAAGCTTAGGGAGTCAGCTCGACCATTATCACTAGCACTACCTTTGTTATCCCTGCCACACTAGTCTATCCATTGTATAGTGTCGGATACGACGAGGTCGACAATTCTCCAGAAGCTTGGCGCCTCCTGATCAAGGCCCTCATGATGGAATTTCCATCTTTTTCAAAGACGTTGCTTTCCCCAAATAAACCAAAAATAACATTTTCCTTCCCCCAGCAATTGCCAACCTAGTCCCGCCCTGTAAGGTTCCAGAAAAACCAGGATTTGGACTCTGTTATATGCAACAAACCACAATTCCCCAAATAAAATACATAAACCATCGATGCTGCCATGAATTCAACACTTCTTCTATTGTCGAGCAGGAAACTAGGTGTAGCTCCACCACCAACTTGAGCTCCGAAACAAATTCCTGGCTCCTTCCTCATCCCACCTATAAAATCATCAAAACTTCCCCTTCATGAGGCACCTTGATTACTCACATGCTCCAGATCGAATGTCCACATACACCATTCATTGCACAGTATACGGAGAGGTGATAGGGAGGTATGACCCTCCCAAACGACCTATTTGTCACTCATGAGGCTAGACAACCACATTATTCTTAGCACTCACCCCCATCGGGGTGTGGTGAAATTGCTTGTTAAATAAAAAATTGAAACACATTTTTTGATATAGACATGTCTATTGGTACAATTATTGTTGATAAGTAACTAAATCTAGTAATTTATGGACAAATAAAGAGACAAATTAAGAATATATACTCTTCGTAATCTCATAATGGAGACTAATTATTGTTAATAACTAAATCTAATACTTATAACAAACAAATTTTAAAATAAACTAATAACCAAACTAACATTTGAAAGATGATTTTCTTACAATATATCCCATTGAGACACTTACATTCCTATAAAGACATCACATTTTAGAAATTTATAATTAAACTACAATGATAATACAAAAGAAATTAGATAATTTTTTAGCATACTAACTATTCTATAAGAGTTAAAAATGAAACCATAATAGAGAGACTCCAAAATAAATAAAATTGGTTCCAATTGCTAAATGTTATACAAGTGAGACCCAAATTAGTTTCCTAAAACTTTCAAAGAAAATTAATTTAAAATTGCATTATTAAAAGGGATAGCAAGAGGGGGAGGGATTCTTATCAATCCCATAGGAGAAACAAAAATAAAGTTTGCACAGGGATTGGGCCATAGATCAAATGATCTTGCAGAGAGGTATTGTCTTTTCCTCGGGCTTCAACTAGCTAAAGAGAAAGATATTTCCTCAATAGTCATTTTGGGGGACTCTCTGATCATCATTCAACTCCTACGATACAACTCATTTCCTAAGAAAAACTAGATTTCTCTACTCCAAAGAATATTTGGCATCCTTGACACACTTTCTCACAAGTCCTTCTTTCATATCCTGCATAACCAAAATAAGAAAGCTAATCTTTAAGCCATTAGAGCATGTCAACTAGAAGAAAGATAATATGAAGTCAATGGCTCCACCAACTACATGGTTATTCCATGATGAGCCCCGATCAGATTCAAACCCCCCCTCTCCATCAAAGAAGTAGTGAATGAACTAGGACTAAGAGTCATTCAATCAAAAATACCCATCTTAAAGCGAAATAACCAAGCTTCATAAATTACAAGGACAAAGAGGCAACAATAAAATGCTAGTATCAATTGCCTCTCCTTGACTACTACTAGCATAGGCACTTTGGCTCCAACTCGAAGTGTGATCTAGGTGTTGTACACCGCCAATCCTCTCACTTGAAGGAACACAGACATTATCCACTTAGATCAACTCCATTTATGTATGGTATATTTATGATATCAAATCCAGTTCTTTAAGCCAGTGCTTCATACCTCTTCAGATGTGTTTCAACATGTGTAATTAAATATAAATGATCACGAGATCAACTATAAATGCATGGTAATAGAAATATTTGTAGATTTCTCTCACGAATGTTGAGCTCAAGAAGCATAATCAACACACGACACTTTTCTATTTCCGTGAATCCTTAGAGGAGCAAGTCATTGTTGAGAGTCCTCCCCTATCTATTGTTTCAATTCCAAATTTTAGCAATTGATTATTTTTTGGAGAATGCCTTATATATTTATCTGTATACTTGAGGAGTAATCTAATCTCTAGGCCTTAGTGTCTCCTCAAAAGTGGAAAAATTGTTTGGATTGGAAGGTCAACCCAACTTTGAATCTGGAAGGTGACAACCAAACACTCTGCAATTTCCAAATTGGTCTTGTAGTGAATCACAGGTACTTCAGAAGGATCAAAAATAAAAAAATTAGTTAAGAAGGAAAAAATCTAGAGCATTCCATTGTTATTTGCACCCAAATTGCTTCCTGGGACGAGAGAACGTTGGCTGGTAGACGATCTAGTAGCCAGTAGTGAAGATTATTCTTCAAACACTTTGCCCCTGATGTCTTTTCTTTCCCTTCCAACATTGAACATCAGTTAATGCCTTCAACAACAAACAAGAATGGCTCATCAATGTTGGAAATTCCTTCATTTTCCTATGGATTGGTATACAAGAATCTTAGAACTTGAACATCTAATGGTTTTCCTATTAGAACAAGGGTAGAAGCAAAAAAATAGAATTCTCAAAATGGAGGATGAAATGGAATGGGTATGCCAACAATTGAAAAACCTCCAGGCTTAGAGAGATAATGACGACAATACAAGCACCACCAGAAGTGCACTAGGCAACATGGACACTATTTCCATTGACCCCCCATAATGAGAGACGTCAATCCCCTACAAATTCATTTTGTTGATCAACCAATATTGTAGGATAGAGAACAAGGGCATCGAGCTCAAGAGTAGAAAAAGGATGGAGGATGGAAACCCATAGAGTGTTGGACTTGTAGACCCTATATATACAAGGCACATGAGTTACAAATTGTTGGAGATGTAGGCCAGAGTATTCCTTGTATCTATGCAATTGTGGACAATGGGAAAGAAAAACACCAGGAATTTATCATTGTGATGGACAGTAAGTTTTGTGATCAAGTTATTTTTATTTTTATTGACCATGGATCTAATTATAGCTATGTTAGTCATAACTTGGTGGATAAGTGTGGGCTGAATAAGGAGTTGCATGCAGAGTCTTGGTTAGTGCATTTGGCTACAAGTACAGAGAAGTGAGTTCATCATTGGGTAAGAGCTTGCACATTTGACTTAAATGGTATGCCTACTGCAAAAAAAATTGAATGTTTTACTGTTGGGTTCATGAAGTATGTTAATGGTTATGGATTGGTTGTGTCTACATAGAACCAAGGTTGACTGCTATGACAAGGCCATTGAATGTGTTGATGGAAATGGAGAACCAAGAGTCTTGTAAGGTAAGAAGAAAGCCACATCAGTTAGGATGGTGACAACTATGCAAGTAAAGCGTAGATGTAGGAAAGGGTGCGAGCTATTTGCATTACATATTTTTAGTGATAAGGGTAAGAAGTTTGTGGATGTAGATGTGTTGAACAAGTACCCGATTTTATAATAGTTTAGGGATGTATTTCCTAAGGACATTACAAAGTTTCCACCTCATAAGGAGGTATACTTTTCTATTGAGTTGGTGTCAGGGGTAGCTTCATCATCGAAATAAACTTATAGGATTAGAACACTTGAGTTGGTTGATTTAAAGTCATAGCTAAAGGAAATGTTGGACAAGGGGTTCATTAGGCCAAGTGTATCACCTTGGGGCACATTGATCTTCCTTGTGAAGAAGAAAGATGGTACCCTTAGATTATGTATTGATTACAGGTAGTTAAACAAAGTGACTATAGAACATGTACCCTTTGCCGATTATTGATGACTTATTCGATGAGCTGAAGGGAGCAACATTGTTATTGAAGATTGAATTGAGATCTGGATACCATCAGGTACGCATCAAAGAGGAGGATATATACAGGACTATATTCAGGATCAGGTATGGGCATTATGATTTTTTTGTTGTTCCATTTGGCTTAACAAATGCTTTAGCTACATTCATGTGTTTGATGAATATTGTGTTGCATCCATATTTGGATAAGTTTGTTATGGTGTTCATTGATGACATGCTGGTGTATTCGAAGAATGAGGAAGAGCATTCCAAGCACTTAGCAGCAGTGTTGGGGTTGTTGAGAGAGAATTAGGTGTATGTAAGCTCATGAAATGCATCTTCTCTTAGACTGAGATACACAAATTGGGGCATGTTGTCTCCAAGGAAGGTATTACAGTAGATCCAAAGAAGATAAGGGCCATCATGGAGTGGGTATCTCCTAAGAGTGTGGGTGAGGTGATATCTTTCATGGGTCTGGTAAGTTATTATAGGAGGTTCATCAAGAAATTCTCACAGATTGCTTATCCCATCACATAATTGTAGAGGAAAGATAAGAGGTTCGAATGGACTGAGGAGTGTGAGGCTAGCTTTGACAAGCTCAAGCAGTTGTTGACGCATGCACCATAGCTACAAATTGCAGATCCAGAAAAATAGTTTGTAGTATGTATAGATGTCTGCAAGAGAGGGCTTGGTGGAGTCCTTATGCAAGATGGAAAAGTGGTATGTTATGGGTCCCAAAAAATAAACAAGCATGTGAAAATCTATCCCATGCATGATCTTGAGTTGGCGACAATTATACATGCATTGAATATGTGGAGACACTATCTTCTATGCAGGTAGTTCATTCTTATGAATGATCACATCGGATTGAGGTATTTGTTTGACCAACTAAATCTGAATGCCAGGTAGGATATATGGTTGGCATGATCAATGAGTTTGACTTTGATATTAGGTACATAAAAGGCAAGGAGAATAGAGTGGAAAATTATCTAAGAAGGAGGGTACAAGTGAATCACTTAGAAGTTATGAGCTCTTATGGGATATATTTATAGGACAAGATTTTACGGCAAGATAATAGGATGTCAGGTATATGGAGATTGTACACAGGTTGCAACAGGGTGATAATACAAGTACATGTACAAGTCATGGTATAGGTATAGGTATAGGTGTAGGTACATGTACATGTAGTGGTACATGTACAGGTGTAGGTGCACAAGATTTAGTGGATTGGTCAGGTTCCGAGACATGATATATGTACTAGCTAACAGTGAGATAAATAAGGTGATCTTGAGGGAGTTTCATGTGAAACCATATTCAGGTCACCTAGGCTATTAGAAGACACTCACAACAATTCAGAGGTATTACTATTGGCTGAATCTGAAGGGGAATCTAAAAGAGTTTGTGGTGAGATGTTTCAATTGTCAGAGAGCGAAGGAAAAATGTAAACATCCAGGTGGACTGATACAACTAACCACGAATAGGAATTGGAAATGGAAGGTCATTTCCATGGATTTCATCATAGGGTTTCCAAAGACATTGAAACAACATGATTCCATCATGGTCATTATGGACAGGTTAACAAAGTGTGCACACATTGTTCCAGTAAAGTCTACATTCTTAGCTAGTGATGTAGCATAGGTATTCATCTGATACAAGGTTAGAATACATGGTGTTCCAAAGAAGATTGTATCAGACATGGATACAAAGTTCACTTCCAAGTTTCTAAAGGAGTTATTTACAATTTTAGGCATAGATTTTGCCTTCAGCACAACTTATCATCCATAGAAGGATGGTAGACAAAGAGGGTCAAAAGGATATTAGAGGACATGTTGAGGATGTATGTGATGCATCGAAATAAGAAGTGGGAAGAGTATCTCGCTTTGGTTGATTTTTCATATAAAAAAGCTTATCATGAGTCACTGAGGATGAGTCCCTTTGAGGCATTGTATTGGAGGAGTTGTAACACTCCCATTATATGGAGTGATCAAGTTAGAAGGGTATTGTTTGGAATAGATATGTTGGCAGACATGGAACAAGAGATTCAAGTGATCAAGAAGAATCTCAAGGGAGCACAAGATAGGCAGAAGAGTTATGCAGACATGAACAGGTTTCTCAAGGATTTCCAGGTTGGGGAACAGGTGTACTTGCACATAAAATTGAAGAAGAGGTCCTTGTGGATTGGATCATGTGCCAAACTAACACCACAATTTTGTAGACCCTTTAGTATCATTGAGAGAACTGTGCCAGCAACCTATTGACTTTCCTTGCCTCTGATAATTAAAGTCCACGATGTTTTCCATGTCTAGTTACTTAAGAAGTATGTTAAAGATAATGATCATGTAATTGACTGGTCTGTATTGTGGGTGGAATGAGATGGAGAATTCTAGCCAGAGCCTCATTGTATATTGCAAAAAAAGGTGCTCATGCTCTGGAACCAAGCATTAGATCAAGTTAAAGTGTAATGGAAGCACTTTGGACCCAATAAAGCTACATGGGAGATGGTAGATCAGAAGTTGGCTATATATCGTTCCTTGTTTGCCGG
Organism: Pinus taeda; assembly: GCA_000404065.3. NCBI lineage: Eukaryota > Viridiplantae > Streptophyta > Pinopsida > Pinales > Pinaceae > Pinus > Pinus taeda. The sequence goes on along the minus strand of APFE031001547.1, from coordinate 46,411 downwards.
TTGAGGGAAAAAAACTTGACATGTTGGTTTGGTATTTTGTTTATGGTGGTTTGGTCTATACCTTATGATAGTTTGATATTTACTTTATGGTCGATGCTTTATGAGGGTTTGATATACACTATATGATGTTTTGATATATGCTTAGACATTGTGTTTAGTATATGTATTGATATATGCTTTGGTACATGATTTGGCATATGTTTTGGTATCTATATTTTGATGATGTTGCTATATGTACACCTGTGTATGGATCTAAATAATGTAACGAGCTATGTTATAAATTTTCACTATGCAGTATAGGTGTCATGTTATTATGCTATCACATGGTTATGTTATCACAATGTTGTGATGTTATATGAGTTGGAACTCATATAACATAATGAGCACCACTACATAGTATGTTGTCATGTTGTCATGATGATTTTCTCTTGAGCAGATCTCTCATTGTAAATACTACATAGAATTGTATTATAAAGCTCTATGAGTAGTATGTATTCTTTCAATAGGTTGCTAAGGTATATGTGTGATTGAACACCGAGGATGGTGTCCCCCAAGGGGGAGGGTTCTATAAAAATCCTGGTGAAAAATTCATGTAATAAATGCTAAAATAAATAACTGCAAATGACTCAGACACTTATTCCAAGCCGAATGTTGGGAAAGACATACTAGGGGGTGTTCATTTCATTGTTTATGACTAAGGAAATTAGTTCATGCAATGACTAAGGAATTAAAAGGAATTTTGGCACATTTATTTATGAAAATAATGGAAATTAGGAGAAAAAGGAGGTGAAAGGTCACATGTTGCATCTGAGGAGGAAAATGAAGTAATATAATGGAAAATGAAGAAAATAGAGGCTTCATTCATAAAAAGGATTATGAGGATCTGTTGGTAACCTTTTGTCAATTTAGTGTTGGAGCTCTCTCATTTTTCTTTCTCTCTCTCATATTCTTGGATACTTAGAGTTTTCTTGGATCACTCTTGGAGGGTGTGATATACTTGGATTCTTGGAGAAAGAAGGAAAAGGAAGAGAAGGAAAGTACAAGAAGGCATAGACATGAGAAACTACATAAGATTTTCTTGCAGGTGGTGAGATGCATGCATAGTTTCTTCACTAGTTTGGACATGCATGGCATATGCATGTGGATTCTTGGTCATGATCTGTCATTAGCATGTAGGCTTCCTGGATCGAAAGTGGGTTGCCTAGCCTTGCCATTTCATGGATAGCCATGGTGATTATGGGCTTACTTTCATGATTTGTTTTTAGTTGGTTCACATGATTCATTAGCTTGGGTGCAGCTACTAGTTCCTAGAAGACCTAGTTAGACAAACACTTTGGAAGCCCTGTAATAGCTTAGGTTGAGTTACTAGTCCTAGAAGCCTTGGTTGCAAAAATTCTCTGGAAGCCCAATGACAGATGTGGGTTGAGTTACTAGTCTTGGAATCCTTGTTTTTAATAAATGCTCAGGAAGCCTTGGAAGGCTTAGATGGAGATGGATCTAATGATGGTTTTTTGATGTACGACATTGAGGTGGAATCACTATTTGATGGGTTGAGGTGTATTGCCTCTTAAAGCCCTGTATGAGTTTTGATTGATGTGTTCTATGATATCCCGCATTCATGATTAGAATATGGCACGAGGGTGAATGACTGAAGAGAGATTTGGCTTATCCATTCTATGGTCAAGTGGAACATGGTAGTCCCATCTCTAGTTGGTTCATTGCATTCATTAATGAGAAATCTTTTCCATTGATTTTCATGTGTAAAGTACTGATGTATTTGTGGATTTGATGGCTGATATATATATATTATATTTTTGTCCCTATTATGTTGGTTATATGTATGGCTCTCAACATGTTTTTAATTGTATGTGAATGGATAATGTGTCTATGACCTAATAGAAGATAATGTAGCAAATGGCATAAGGAAAAATGGTTCATAGTGATTGTCAAATGAGTATGAGATCCCTACACTTAATTATGTTATTTACCCCTGTAGATTACATGTCAATGATATGTTTGGCGAAATTCCTATCATGGCTAGTAGGGATCCAATCAAGGTCTTGAACAGGTATTTGCTTTAGTACTTTCAATTCCTTGTTACTTTACTGAATTGTAGAGATGGATTAGTTCTGGGTAGTGACCTAGGCTTTGGGCTTGAAAAAGTGGCTCAAATCCTAGAGTCGCTAGCATAAAAATGATAATTTTGGTCCACAGGTTTTGGTAGGTAGGCATGTGAGAGTGAATTTAGGTTGTTGGTCACTCCCTTTCCCATATCATGAGAGAGACTATGGCCTAAGAGACCTAAAACAATAGTGGGACCTAGGGACAGGTTGTTTGAGTGGATGACTTGCATTTTAAGGGTTCTATTGATGATGTTGGATGTCTGTATGGTGTGTTTTCGTCAGTTACACTTCCTTAATGTGACGTAGGAGGTCGAATCATATCATAGTGGCCTCTTGTTGCATGTTTACCCATGCTAAGGTCGAATCATATCATAGTGGCATCTCGTTGCATGTTTACCTCGACTTGTAGGTTTCTTGCGTAGATGTGGGAGGAGGGTGTTACACACATGGGGAAGTTATAGACCTACATCAAGGGGTATTTATGACTTATATGGGAGATTATGTACATGTTAGAGGAGGATAAATTGTTCAATTTTATGAATGGACTATATTCATGGGTAGGAAAGGCATTGGAAGGGTAGAAAATTTAGTATATTGCAAAAGATATCACTATTACCGATAAACCATTAGATTATAGAGGTGAGCGAAAGTCTGGTCCAAAGAGAAGTGAGACAAAGCATGTTGATAAGGGAAAGAAGAAGAAGGGAAAGGGGAAGTTCAAGGTGTTAAAATATGGAGAGTCAAAGAAGTTGAATACCTCAAGAGAAGAAGCCAATATCATGTTGGATTTGTGCAAAGGAAAATTATGCAAAGGACTATCCATCGAAGAAGAAGTTCTTGGCTTTCAGGCAAACAAATAAGCTAGTAGTTGGTGTGACATATTTTTTAGGAGACGTTCTAGGGGCGCATCCTACGCATCCATAAGATTCATCAAATACCCATTTGAATCATGTTCCTGTAGAAGTAAATGAGAGGTTGGTGTTAGCTATGATTGATAGTGGTGTGAAACATAACTTCACTAGGGAGGATGCTATAACAAAAATAGGGTCATGTCCTGAGCCCACACACACATTATTTAAGGTTGTCAGCTTGGCAGAGTAGAGGGTGGCTGGTACATGTAGTTTCCTTGGGATTTCGAGATGTGTATATGATCAAATAGGTTTTTCTTGTGCATGAGGAGAGAATTGAAGACTTGGAGGACATGATTTGATGGGTAGGGGATTCCTTGGTGCAATATCCAGGAATCTTTCTAGCCTTGGAAAATAGGACTAAAGAGAGAGTCACAGATTAAAGAGAAATAAATGCAATGGAGACAATATTGTCAGATCATTTTGTATATTACATGGGTGAGTCACTTGTGATTTTGGAGTGTAAGGAGGATCCCCCATAACCTTGGTACTAGTGTATAACATCCCTGGTAAAAAATCCATGTAATAAAATTTAATAAAGGAAAAATAATAACCATGGTCATGGGACATATATTCCAAGCTGAATGTTGGGAAAAACATCCTAGTGTGGGTGTTAATTTGGTTTACTATGGCTATGAAAATTGGTAAAGGAAATGGGTAAGACTTTGAAAAGGTAAAGTGGAATTTCTTGGCATTTATTTATGAAAATAATGGAAATTAGGAGAAAAGGAAGGTGAAAGTTCATAGTTTTCATGTGAGGAGGAAAATGAAGGAAAATAAGTGAAAATGAAGAAGATAGAAGCATCATTGATAAAAAAATTCTTATGCGGATTAGTTCATAGACATTTCTTAGTCCAATTTTGGAGCTCTCATTCTATTCTGTCTCTCTCTCATACTCTTGGATACTTAGACTTTTCTTGGAGCACTCTTGGAAGAGAGTGAAATTCTTCGGATTTAGAGCAAGAAGGCGAAGGAAGAGTAGGAAAACGCAAGAGGACATCAGGATAAGCAACTATAACGATTTTTTCTTGTAGGTACCAAGTAACATGTTTGATTTAATTACTAGTTTCGGTATGCATGACATACACATGTGGTTTCTTGGTAATAATTTATCATTGACATGGAGGATTTCCTAGATTGACAGTGGCTTTGCGTAGCCTTTCCATTCTTGGATAGCCATGGTGTTATGGGAGTCTTTCCATTTTTCTTTTGGTTGGTTCTCATGTTCCTTTGGTTGTGGGTTGAGTTATTAGTTCCTAGAGCCTTGGTTGGGAAAACACTCTTGAGCCCTATAATAACTTGGATTGAGTTATTATTCCTAGAGCCTTGGTTGGAGAAACACTTTGGAGCTCTTGGTGGGTTGATTTACTAGTCATGAAGCCTTGGTTGGAACAAATTCTCTAGAGTCCTAGAAAACTTAGGTAGAGACCAATCTGGTGATGGTTAGTGATGTTTGACCATGAGGTGGAACCACTGGTTGAGGGTTGAGGTGGTTTGGCCTCTGGAAGCCCTGTTTTGGATTTGATGGATTTTATTCTATGAGATCCCACATTCATGCTTGGAATATGGCATGGGGGTGATTGGATGAAGAGATATTTGGTTCAACCAATATATGGCCAGGTGGAACACGAAAGTATTGAACCTAGTTGGACTTTGCATTCATTATTAAGAGGTCCTTCGCCTTGGTATTTTATGGGTAAATATACTTGTTTATATATGATTTATATGGTTGTTATATCCTTGATATTTTTGTTGATTATATGTTGGTTATGAGTGATTTTATGACAATGATAATGTATGGCTCTCATCATGTTTTGGTTAATCACTTAATGTACAATGAATATCTGGCTTAATCGATGGTAATGCAGTTATTGTGATGAGGCATCAATTCTTCTTAATGATTCTCATATAAGTATGATACCCCTATGCTCATATATGTTGTTTAAACTTGTAGAATGAATATTTGTGAAATTTTTGACGAAATGTATTACATGGCTAGTAGGGGTCCAGTCAAGTCCTTGTTCAAGTATTTGCATCCATATCATTGTTTCGATATTATTTTTCATTTTTGGAAGTTTCATGGATTTTTGGGCAGTGGCTTGAGTCCTATCCCTGAAAAAGTGGCACAAAATCCAGAGTCATTGGCACATAACTACCTAGAGAATACTCTAGTCGACTGCATGCCTTGTTGTGGGAGTGACTAGAGGGTCCCATTTGCATGCATTCCCATATCAAGGGAGAAGCTAAGGATTTAATGCAAAAAATGTCAAATAGTCTTAGGGGCTATTTACCTGGATGGGGTGGATAGCTCCTGGGGGTTCTATTGCAGGTGTAGAAGGTTAGGTTGTTTATGCTCTGTGGGTTCCACTTCCTTAAATGATACATAGAGAGTTGAATCATATCATAGTAACTCTTTGTCACATGTTTACCTTGGTTTTCTGCTTACTTGGGTAGATGTGGGAGGATGGTGGTTATAGAGTGGTATCAGAGCATGGTTTCATTCTTCTTGGGTGATACCTCGTTTACATTCTCCTGGATGAATGTGTTGTCACATGTACGTGTCAGTTGCATACAGGTCCTTGTCATGGTGGTCTATGCACTTATTATGTATGTATGGCATGGGTCATGATTGCAGTGGTCTTGACATGTGAAAGTTGATGGTGTCATTGTTGAATGTATTTGTTGTGAGTGTATGTTAGTCGTACATTGGTTATGTGTGTTAGTGTTTTTTAGGTCCCTATAATACTCATGTATTACGCTATTATTATTATCGTTGTAGTCCTTATTATTGTTGTTGTGCCCATGCTGTCCCCATATTATGATTATTGTGCCCCATAGAAGCCCACTATTGTTATTGTTGTGCCCTTACAATATTATTGTTATGTCAACTCTGATTATATTGTGACCCCTTAGATTCCTTTATATAGAAAGGAGGTGTTGTCATTTGAATCATCCAAGAATTGTTCATTTATGTAATGTAAAAGAGGTTACCCCCTCGAAGAGGCTAATTTTGAAGTCATTGATCTATCTCTTCTTCTAGTTTGTGATCTGGTTGCATAACATTTGGTATTAGAGCATTGATATTAGCTAGGTCATACTTCACAAAAATCTTTATTGTGGAATGTGATGCCTCAAGAAATGGAGTTGGTGTTGTTTTAATGCAAGAAGGAAGACCCATTGCTTTTGAAAGTTGTCCAATCAAAGGAAAGTATTTACACTAAGTTATTTATTAGAAGGATTTTTTTTGGGATGGCCTTAAATCTGATATTCAAAATTTTGTGGTGAAATGTTTGGTTTGACAACAAAATAAATTTGAAACAATTAAGACCTTGGGTATGTTACAACCTTTATCCATTCCAAGTCAATGTTGGGATGAGTTTCCAATAGATTTTTATCACAAATCTACCCAAGTACAAAGGAAATAGTGTCATCATGGTGGTAGTTGATAGACTTACCAAGTATGCACACACTTTTGTGCATTATCTCATACATTTAAAGGAAGTATAGTTGCTACTGCACTTATGGAAACAATACAAACGATACATAGAAACCCAAAGATTATTGTAAGCATCAAAGATCCCATTTTCACTGGAAATTTTTGGATGAAATTATTTTCTTCTTTGGGTACTCAATTAGTCATAACTCATCTTTTAATCCTCAATATAATAGGAAAACTAAGAAAGTGAACAAATGTTTAGAAGGATACCTTCATTTCTTTGTGGCCGATAAACAAACAAAATGGGTCAAGTGGTTTCCTCTGGCTGAATGGTGGTATAAAACGTCCTTCCATACTGCATCAAAAATGACCCTATTTATGGCACTTTATAGATATCATCCACCATCCATCACATCATATTTAAGAGAAAATTCTAAGGTTCAAGCAGTGGAAGATAACATCGAGAATCAACAACAAATTCTTTAACTCTTAAAGGATAACCTCACTTTGGTGCATAATAGAATGAAACAACATGAAGATTAGCATCATAGTGAAAGAAGTTTCAATGTAGGTGACTGAGTATTTCTATGACTACAACCATACAAACAAATTTCCCTCAAGCAAGCTAAGAAGGATAATAAATTATCACCAAAGTATTATGGTCCGTACAAGGTGTTGCAAAAGATTGGTACTATGGCTTACAAATTGGAGCTTCCTGCATCTTCTTGAGTGCACCTAATTTTCCATGTTTCATGCTTAAATAAGGTTATAGGTGATAAGCTCCTAGTTCAAACAATAGCGCCAGAACTTGACGAGGAAGGAAAAATCATGTTGGAACCTGAAGTAGTCACAGAAACAATAACTCGACAACTACGAAAGTTATCAATTTCAGACTATCTCATCAAGTGGAATAACTTACCCACTAAATATTCCACATGGGAGGATGAGAAATTTATATAGAAGCATCCATAACTACTCAAGCATTGAGGACAACACTTTTTTTAAGGAGAGGGGATTTTTAGGTCCCTATAATGCTAGTGTATTACCCCATTATTATTGTCATTGTAGCCCTTATTGTTATTGTTGTGCCCATGTTATCCCCATAGAAGCCCACTATTGGTATTGTTATGCCCTTATAGTATTATTGTTATGTTGGGTCTAATTATATTGTGGCCCCTTAGAACCCTATATATAGAAAGGAGGTTTTCTCATTTGAATAATCCAAGAATTGTTCATCTATGTAATGTAAAGGAGGTTTCCCCTTCGAAGAGGCTAATTTTGAAGTTGTTGATCTATCTCTTCTTTTATTTTGTGAGATTGTTGCATAATAGTGTTCATATGTTGTTATGCATACATTGGCTAGATGATGGTTGAAGTCATGATATGTGGTTAGCATAGTCATGCATTTAATGGCTGAAAATGTGTTTATATGTTGATATGATTATGTTTATAGATGTATTATGCTAGTTTGGTCAGTCCTGTAGATGATACATCCTCACCAAACCATACTAAGGTACGTTGGTTTGTTTATGATTTGGTTTGACTAACATAAAATACCTTGCAGGAAGAAGAGATCAAAGATGACTAGAAAGATGGTAGACTAAAAAGATTCTCCCTATGAGTTAGATGAGCAGCGTGGTGTTAGGGCACTCTTATAAATTAGGAGACACACTAAGGAGTTTGAAGGAATAAATAAGGAGTTTCAAAGCAGATAATGATAGAATCATGTAGGCACAAGGGAAACAAGCAGAAGTTAATGCAGTGATTCTTGAGATTCTGTCAGAATTGGAGAGATAGGGACCACTACGGATAAAATATGGACAAGAGGATATGACTAATAGGGCATATGGTAGGAGATATCAAAATGGGCACATGTTAGATATAGACGACACAATTAGGGATGGCAAGTTTTTGGATACACCAGACATGAGATGTGATGGAAACATGTACTATTATAGTTCTATTTCTGACAGGTATCATGGTCATCATCGTTATCATCCTTTTAGGAGGAGTGATAGGGGATATTTATCAGATGAGTTCAAGAAAGAAAAGGAACCTATATTTAATGGGGAAATGAAGAAAAAACAGGATTCAGAAGCATGGTTTCTTGGAATGAATATGTTCTTTACAATATATGATTATTCAGAGAACATGAACACAAGAATAACTACATTTAGTCTTAAAGGTAAAGCAAATAGATAGTGGGAAGACATAAAGAATGTCAGAGGTATTTATGAGGAGAAGTTGAATTGGAGTGAATTTGAGATGATATTCAGGAAGAAGTACCTATTAGAGAGGCACTATGATGATAGGGGAAAAGAGTTTTATGAGCTAAAGATGGGATCTATGACTGATGAGGAGTACATTAGCATATTTGTAAATTTCTTGAGGTATGTGCCTTACCTCAAGGAGGAGAAGGCCAAGATTCAGAATTCATCAGTGGGTTTATGATAGAATTTAAGGATAGGATTGAGTTTGATAAGCATAGATCATTGGAGGAGGCCATACAAAAGCTAAAGCATTGTTACAAGTAACCAAAGTGCAGATTTGAGACTAAACCAAAATGGAAATAATAAAAATAAAGGTAAATGGGACAAGAAATAGGCAAGGCCTTAGGACACAAGTAACAAAGATAATGCAATGCCACACAAGAAGTAAAATTCATTTGACATAGGATAGGAATTTTGGCCTGAGCAGAACAAGGGTGATGATAGGAAGCCCATACGATGTTGGACTTGTGGCAAAATAACCATCATAAATATTGTACACAACATCAAGGTGGTAGACCATAGATTTATAGTGTCCAAGAGGTGTAGACGATTGGGGATGTTGGACAAACTGTTCCTAGGATCTATGAAATGTTAGGTAACAGGTAGGCAAACCACTAGACGTCTATTATCGAGATGGATGAGAAGCTTTGTGATCAAGTTATTTCTATTTTGATTGACCTTAGACCTAACTATATTTATGTTAATCCTGACTTAGTAGATAAGTGTGGTTTGAATAAAGAAGTGCATGTAGAGTCTTGGTTAGTGTAGTTGGCTATAATTACCAAGAAGTGAATTCATCATTGGGCATGAGCTTGTGCAATTGAGTGAATGGTATGTCTACAACATCACATTTGAATGTATTGTCATTGGGTTCATATAACATTCTTTTGGGTATGGATTGGTAGTATCTCTGTAGGACCAAGGTGGACTGTTATGATAAAGCTATTCAGTGCTTGGATGACAATGGAGAATAGAGAGTCTTGCAGGGTAAGAAGAAAGCAAAATCAATTAGGATGGTGACAACTATGTAGGAAAAGTGTAGTCACAGAAAAGGGTGTGTGTTATTTGCAGTGCATATCTCTAGTGACAAAGTTAAGCAAGTTTAGGATGCAAATATGTTGAGAAGCTATCTGGTTTTATAATAGTTTCAGGACATGTTTCTAGTAAATATTTCAGAGTTAGCGCCCTATAGGGAAGTAGAATTTTATATTTAGTTGGTACCAAGGGTAGCACCAACATCAAAGGCATTGTACAGGATGAGCACTCCATAGTTGGTAGAGCTGAAGTTGTAGTTGAATAAAATGCTTGAAAAGGGACACATTAGGTCAAGTGTATCACCATGGGGCACACTAGTATTGTTTGTGTAGAAGAAAGATGGTTCTCTCAGGTTGTGCATTGATTATAGGTAGTTGAGAAAGGTGACCATCAAGAACATGTATCCATTGCCAAGGATTGATGATTTGTTCGATTAGTTGAAAGGAGCAACAATGTTATTGAATTTTGATTTGAGATATGGATATCATCAGGTACACATCAAGGAAGAGGACATATACAAGACAAATTTTAGGACGAAGTATGGGCATTATGAGTTTTTTGTAGTTCCATTTAGTTTGACTACTGATTTATTTAATTTTATGTCCTTGATGAATAGTGTGTTACATCATTATATGAACAAGTTTTTTATTGAATTCATTGTTTCTATACTGGTATAGTCAAAAATGAAGAAGAGCATGCCAAACACTTAGTAACAGTATTAAGATTGCTAATATAACATAAATTGTATGCCAAGCTTAGGAAATAGAGTTTCTTTCAGACAAAGGTACATTACTTGGGACATGCGGTTTCCAAGGAAGGCATGATAGTAGATCCAGAGAAGATAAGGCTTATCATGGAGTGGGCAACTCCTAAGAATGTGGATGAGGTAAGGTTTTTTATGGGGCTAGCAAGTCATTACAAGAGGTTCATTAGGAACTTCTCACATATTTCATATCCCATCAAATCATTGCAAAGGAAAGATAAGAAGTTTGAATGGACATAGGAATGTACATCAAGTTTCAAACAGTTGAAACGATTCTTGACGCATGATCCAGTGCTAAAGATTGCAGATCTGGATAGAGAATTTTTGTTATTTACAAATTCTTGCAAATCAAGACTTCGTAGAGTCCTTATGTAGGCAGGATAGGTAGTATGCTATGAACTAGAGAAACTGAATGAGCACGCGCACAATTATCTGACACATGATCTTGAGCTGGAAATGTTCATCCATGCATTGAAGATGTGGAGGCACTATATTCTTGGTAGGAGGTTTGTACCAATGAGTGATCACAGTGATTTGAGGTATCTGTTTGACCAACTGAATATGAATGCCAAGGAAACTAGATGGCTTTCCACAATCAATGCATTTGAATTTCTGATCAAGTATATTAATTGATATGAATTGGATCATTATATTATTTTTCATCCATATCGATGCATTTGGAGTGGAAAAATTGGAGGAATCAACTCACGGGACTACTTTTACCAGCGGGACCCAGTTTGGCGAAACAAGGTCCGAAACCTTCCATGATTGTTTTGAGTCATCAAATGGAATTTTTTTGGGGTTAGAAATATTCTGCTTAAGATAATCACACTTTCACACTATTTTACACATATATATATTTCCAATGGTGTAAGAATCATGTCAAGCAGAGTCTGTATGCAAAAGTTATGCCACTGAGATGTTGACCTTCTTGTTTTCATGCCTATAGTTTAGGAGGATGTTGCGCCAGACCCCATTATTTATGGAAAAGGGGCCAACCACATGTTTTTGATGTAAAATACTCTAGAAGAGTTTATTTTGTAACTCTAGTTAAGATTTGGTTAAGCTTAACCACTAGTAGGCTATCGGGTTATGTTATAACCGAGCTACTAGGAGGAAGAGGCATTCCATTCTTTCAAGAGAATTTTTTCCATAGATAAGAAAATATAGCCAAGGGAGATGGGAGGTAGAGAATAAATAGAGGATCTGTGCACTATAGAAACCAATGGTTCACATGCATTACTTCTTTGTCTATGTGGCCATATTTCTATGTAGAGAATATCTTGTGTATTATGTGTGTGTGAGCTTATTTTCTTGTTCTCTAATTTTCTTCTTGATTTAACTTTACATGCATGCACTAATTACAACTAATTTTATAGATCTAGAAATTAAATAAAACTATAATAGTGTAGAATCTTGACTTTCTAATATAATATTATCAGACCTGTTGTAATGAACTGTCCAGTGGAATATCCATGGCAGTTTACGAATCGTTAAAGGTAAAGAGAATAGGGTTTTAGATGTTCTTTGCAGGTGGATACAGGTAAACCACATAACAACTATGAGTTCTAATGGGACAAATATACATGATCAGATCTTATATGTAGGTTAGCAAGATAAGAAGTACATGAAGCTCAAGAATAACTTATAATAGAGTATATGTACATGTACATGTATAGGTGTAGGTACAAGTGCACAGGATGCGGACTATCATCTCAGAGTAGATGGATTGATTAGATTTAGGGACGGGATATATTTGCCAAATGAAAACAAGGTTAAGAAGCTTATCTTGAGAGAGTTTCATGTGAAACCATATTTAAGTCACATGGGGAATTAAAAGACATTAAAAGCGATGAAGAAATTCTACTATTGGATGAACTTTAAGAAATAAGTGGTAGAGTTTGTGGAGAGATGCTTGGATTATCAAAAGGTAAAGGAAGAGTGTATGCTTTTAGGTGGGTTACTACAATCAATCTCAATTACAGAGTGGAAATGTGTGATGCAACCAACTCATAAAATAGAAGAAAACATAGATCAACGACTTAAAAATTATCCTCTTCGAGGAGGAAAACTCCTTTAGATTATATAAATGAACAATTACTGGATGATACAAATGACAAGTCCTCCTTTATATATAGGAGACTAAGGGGTAATGATATAATTTTAGCCTACATACCATTAATAATGTAAGGGCACAAAAATAATGATAGTGGGTTTCTATGGGGAACAACAATAATAATATGGGGGCTACATGGGCACAAAAATAATAATAAGGGGGCTACATGGGCACAACAATAAAAATAAAGGGGCTACACTAACAATAACAAGAAGGGGAATAAAATAGTATTATAGGGACCTAGCATGCACCTCTCCTTCAAAAATGTGTTGTCCTCAATGCTTGAGTACTTCTCAATACTTCTTTATAAAATTATCATCCTCCCATATGAAATCTTCAGCGGGTAAGTTATTTCACTTAATGAGATACTTTGAAATTGATTGATTCTCTAGTTATCGGGTTCTTGTTTCTGTGACTTATTTAGGCTCAAATATGACTTTTCCTTCTTCATCAAATTTTGGCAACATTGTTTGAACTGGAATCATGGAATCATGGAAAACTAGGTGTAATTAGGAAGATGATAGATGGAGATGCAAACCCATAAGTTTTTTGGATGTTTTGATTAATCAAAAGCTGGAGAATTTTATTTCATTTTTGATGAGGGTTTTACTAAGTTTATTGAAGATAGAAATGTTCAAAGGAAAAATCTATGATCAAACTCATGGTGTTGCCGTGGGTTCTCCTTTATGACCAATAATTGCCAACTTATACATGAAACACTTTGAAAAAATGGCCCTTAGGTATTTCCCATTTACCCCTGAAGAATGGAAAATATATGTAGATGACATACTCACTAAATGGAGCCCTAGTTTAGATAAACTTAATGAATTTTTATCACACATAAAAAACCTCTCTGAACACATAAAATTCATATTTGAAATTGAAGAGGACAACCAACTCCCTTTCCTAGATGTCCTCCCCACCAAGGAAAATGGTAAACTTAGCCACCAGGTCAAAGCAAAGAGTTGATGATAGCTAGAGATACAAACCCAAAAGTTTTTCAAATGCTTTGATTAATTGAAACTTGCAAAATTTTAGCCTAAATAAGTCATGGAAACATCAATAACTATTTATGTGTGATAAAAAAAAATAATTAATTAATAATTTATAAAGCCAACATTAAATATTTCTCTCAATTAACTATTAATTGCTCCATGCTTTCACACTATCTCTTCTCAAAATGAAGATCACATTGACCTGATGATGGACTCACTAAGTTAGTCCAAAACGTTGGTTTATAAAATTGATAACAGGTTTTTTCCACAAATATTTTTAAAATTCTATCTCTCTAATTCCTTGTGGGAGAAGCTAAGGTTAAAATTCCTTTAAATGAGAAATTAGGATCCTTTTATAACTTGAGGCATGAACTTTCACCTCCTCGTGCCTCTAGAATTTCCAACTTCTCATGACCTTTGCATGAGTGCACTTAAGTGAGTGGTGGGGTCCTTGAATCAAATGGTGCAGAGAGGAATACCAAATATAGAGTTTCCACAATCGTGTGATGAGATAGGTTATGCAACAGTGATTAAAGAACTTAGAGATGCACTAGGCAGATAAGCACACTTGAACATATAGGTGATTGGCATCTTGGTTTGGTCACGTGTACACAATCTGGGAATTTTTTACCTATGCAACATCCACATGACATCTTGGTGAGACAAGATGGCAAGTTGAGTTGGGCTCCATGATACACTTGCAATGTGATATTGCATGACATGGGTGCACTTAAATGACTGGTGGGGTCCTTGCATGAGATGGTGTAGAGAGTTTTGGCATGTGCACACTACAAATAGGATGAGACAAGTTAGTTACAAGGTACACATGTGCAAATTTTGGTATGAACTGAGATGGAGTGAGTTAATCAGGTGTGTCATGTGAACAACATGAACAAATGCCGGAGTAGGCCAGACATGCCATGGGTGCAACATGGTAAGATGAGTGAGTCGATCAAGACGATGATGTGTGAACATAATTAAGTGAAGAGTAGGTTTTGGTAGATGATGTATTGACTATGTTAGTGAATGTGCCCCAACTGAACAAATATGTTAGTTGGGTTACACATTTCCATTTCATATGTGTGTGTGTGTGTGTGTGTGTATATATATGTGTGTGTGTGTGTGTGTGGAGGACTTGAAATGATGGTGCAAGAAGAAGTTCGATGAGTGGAGTGGGAATGACTATGGACATGTCCTACCAGATGGGTATATGTGGGGGCTTGGCTAGATGATGTGTGAATATGCAAGTGAATGTGCCCCAACTAAACCAATTTGTTAGTTGGGTTAGACATGTACATCACAAACACACACACACACATATACTCATGTAATGATGAGGCAAGAAGAAGTTCGACAAAGAGATAAGATAGATCATAGGACATAGTTACTGAGCTCCTCTTGGCGCAAAGTGAGATGACTATATATATATATATATATACAGGAAGGACTTGGAGTGACAAGGCAAGAATAAGTGCCCCAATTGAACCAATGTTACAGTTGGGTTAGACATGTACATTGTATATATATAAGATTTGGAATAATCAAGCAAGAAGAAGTTTAATGAGTGGAGAGGGCATGACTATAGTCATGTCCTACCAGATGGGAAACTGTGGGGGATTGGGTAGATGATGTGTTGATTATGCAAGATAATGTGCCCCAATTGAACAAATGTGTCAGTTGGGTTGTACATGTCCACAAAACACACACACACACACACACACACACACACACACACACATATACTCAGAGGATTTGGAATGATGAGGAAAGAATAAGTTTGATAGAGATATAAGATAGAGCATGGGACATAATAACCGAGATCCTCTTGGAACAAAGTGAGATGAGTGGAGTGGGCATGAGTACAAACATGTCCTACTAGATGGGAAGATGTGAAGACCTTTGCTTCATGCGTTAGCTAAGTGTAGTGTTCCTCCAACACACAATGTGAATTGGTGGAGCACAAGTCACATGAAATTTGGTGTTCAAGTGAATCACCCAAATTTTGGTATTTCCAAACAACAAGATGTGATTAGTCAAAATTTGAAGTTTGGTTGGAACATAAACTTGATATTTATTTGTTGAGGGAAAAATTTTAATGTTTGACTAAGTTTTTGAAATTTGGTATATGGCTAGGAATGAATTTCAAAATTCTTTGAGGGATGAAATTTGGAGTTTGGCCAGCCTGAATTTTGGAGTTCTGGTTGGATGAAATTTGGTGTTCTAGGGTCGAGAAAAGTTTGAGCTTCAATTTTAGAGTTGGCCAAGGAATTACTTTGTTGTATATCTTGGCATGGATTGTTATTATTGTAATTCAATGGGTTGATATTATAATTCTTGTCATTATATAAATTTGTTATGTATATGTATCTTTATGTTGCATGATATGAGATGATTGCAGTTTGTACATGTGTAGTTTTGGTTAAGAAACATATATATTCGACACACTTCACTAAAAGAAGCAAAGGAATAGTTCGAGTTTAATTTTGCCTTTGAAAAACTTGAATAATGAAAAAATATTGGTACCACAAACTTGAGGACTTAACAATGCATCTTGGGCCATGCAAGTCTATTAAGTTTGTGACACCAATTCTTCTATAGTTGGGAGGAATGATAGGGATTTTATTCTATGGTATTTACATATTTTTAGATGGACTACTATTTGTATGATGTGTGAATTATTGATATTATTACTATTGAGACCTTTTGGTTTCATAGTCTTAAGGACTATCTGAAATTTTTATGGGAATGTTCGAGATATTTCCTCAACTTGTTCCTTATTTTTTGCACAAACTGATTTCCTTTAGATAAAATACAAAATCTTGTGATTTTCTTAATAAAAATTCAACCAAAGTTTGTATACTTTTATTTTGTGTATATGCACTCAAATCTGTTGAATGGGATTTCCCACTTTGTCGAGAAATCCCATATAAAGTGGGGCTTATATGTAATATAACTGAAAAAATATTAAAATTGCAAAATATGGCCAAGAAATAACACGATAGATGATAGAAATTTAGACCTTTATTAAGAAAACCATTGAGGCAGGGTAACACCTTACAATCACTCCTTAAGGACGGAGGACAATCCACAAGGCATATGCTTGTCAATACACAATACTTGACATGTCCCAATGGAGAGTCTCTAGACTCTATATAGGATTCATACATACAATACCATGGGTAATTACCATGAGTCTCTCAATACCATACATCCGTTACAATGGGCTTAACACATAATTCCCTAAATACTTGTGGTCCCTTGAATAATGTGGGTTAACCACTTTATTTATTAAATATGGCCCATTATATTATTACATCAAATTATTACCTTAGGTGCCTCCCTCTATACCCCATATGAACCCCCAAGTATGCCCCTATTATTCCCCTAGGTATACTACATTCCACGCCCCTCAAACATGTTTTGTCCCTGAAACATGAGAAGAACACAAATAATAAGATCTACTCAAAAGAGTAGTCCATTGGTACCATGAACGTGCCTCTATCCATCCTAAAGAAAGGTGAACAGTTGATCTAGCCAGTGTATCACGCACTTGAGATGGAATTAGTTTGGTGGTTCCTTTGTGTTGATGTGTTATGGTTGGATCGTCACACCTCTTTGTGTGTCATCTTGTGATTTCCTTTAGATAAAATACAAAATCTAAATTTCTATGGAGAGTCTCTAGACTCTATATAGGATTCATACATACAATACCATGGGTAATTACCATGAGTCTCTCAATACCATACATCCGTTACAATGGGCTTAACACATAATTCCCTAAATACTTGTGGTCCCTTGAATAATGTGGGTTAACCACTTTATTTATTAAATATGGCCCATTATATTATTACATCAAATTATTACCTTAGGTGCCTCCCTCTATACCCCATATGAACCCCCAAGTATGCCCCTATTATTCCCCTAGGTATACTACATTCCATGCCCCTTAAACATGTTTTGTCCCTGAAACATGAGAAGAACACAAATAATAAGATCTACTCAAAAGAGTAGTCCATTGGTACCATGAACGTGCCTCTATCCATCCTAAAGAAAGGTGAACAGTTGATCTAGCCAGTGTATCACGCACTTGAGATGGAATTAGTTTGGTGGTTCCTTTGTGTTGATGTGTTATGGTTGGATCGTCACACCTCTTTGTGTGTCATCCAATGGTTGTCGTCCTTTCTTCTAAGCCTATTCCACCTTCTAATCCTTTAATGTTCTCTCTTCTCAAAATGAAGATCACATTGCCTTGATGATGGACTCACTAAGTTAGTCTGAAACATTGGTTTCTAAAATTGATAATAGGTTTTTTCCACAAATATTTTTAAAATTCTATCTCTCTAATTCCTTGTGGGAGAGGATAAGGTTAAAAGTCCTTTAAATGAGAAATGAGGATACTTTTATAACTTGAGGCATGAATGTTCACATCCCTAGGACTCTAGAATTTCCAAATCCTCATGATATTTGCATGAGTGCACTTAAATGAGTGGTGGGGTCCTTGCATCATATGGTGTAGAGTGGAATGCCAAATATAGAGTTTCCACAATCATGTGATGAGATAGGTTGTGAAACAGTGATGAAACAACTTAGAGATGCAATAGGCACATGAGCACACTTGAACATAGAGGTGATTGGCATCTTGGTTTGGCTACGTGTGCACAATTTGGGAATTTTTTACCTATGCAACATCCACATGACATATTGGTGAGACAAGATGGCAAGTTGAGTTGGGCACCATGATAGACTTGCAATGTGATATTTCATGGCATGGGTGGACTTAAATGAGTGGTGGGGGCCTTGCATGAGATGGTGTAGAGTGGAATGCCAAATTTAGGTTTCCACAATCATGCGATGAGATGGGCTATGCAATAGTGATGGACCAACTAGTGAGACGGCATGGATGAACTAGCACAGACTAGTTGGGTGGATGGAGAGACTTCCCACACACTTGGGATGAGCATGGGATATGTCATAAACATGATTCAAATATTTTTGGCCTGTGCACACTACAACTAGGATGCGACAAGTTAGTTACAAGGTGCACATGTGCACATTTTGGTATGAGCCGAGATGGAGTGAGTTGATCAGGTGTGTCATGTGAACAACATGAACAAATGCAAGAGTAGGCCAGGCATGCCATGGGTGAAACATGATAAGACGAGTGAGTCGATCAAGATGATGATGTGTTGACTATGATAGCAAATGTGCCCCAACTGAACCAATATGTTAGTTGGGTTACACATTTCCATTGTATATATATATA
>APFE031001547.1:1383-27026 GCA_000404065.3 Pinus taeda | reverse complement strand
TATATATATATATATATATATATATATATATCATGTCCTACCAGATGGGAAAATGTGGGGGATTCGGTAGATGATGTGTTCAGTATGCAAGAAAATGCACCCCAATTGAATGAATGTGTCAATTGGGTTGTACAAGTCCATCACAAACACATGCACATAGATACACACACACATATATAGTTAGAGGATTTGGAACAATGAGGAAAGAAGAAGTTTGAAAGAGATATAAGATAGATCACGGGACATAGTAATTGAGATCCTCTTGGACCAAAGTGAGATGAGTGGAGTGGGCATGACTATGAACATGTCCTACTAGATGGGAAGATGTGAGGGCCTTTACTTCATGAGTTAGCTAAGTGTATTGGGCCTCTAACACACAATGTGAGTTGGTTGAGAAAAAATCACATGAAATTTGGTGTTCAAGTGAGAAACCCAAATTTTGGTATTCCCAAACAACAAGATGTGATTAGTCAAAATTTGAGGTTTGGTTGGAACATAAACTTGATCTGATTCTTCAATTTGTCCTAACGATGAACCACAATGGTTGGTTCGAAACATGTTGACAAATTAAATATCATGTGATTTACGCCGAAAAAGCTCTCGTAAAATTGATATTTATTTCTGAGGGAAAATTTTTAATGTTTGAATAAGTTTTTGATATTTGTTATTTGGTTAGGAATGAATTTCTAAATTCTTTGAGGGATGAAATTTGGAGTTTGGCTAACCTAAATTTTGGAGTTCTAGTTGGATGAAATTTGTTGTTCTAGTGCCGAGAAAAGTTTGAGATTCAATCTTAGAGTTTGCCAAGGAATTCCTTTGTGGTATATCTTGGCATGGGTTGTTATTATTGTAAGTCAATGAGTTGATATTATAATTCTTGTCATTATATACATTTGTTATGTATATGTATCTTTATGTTGCATGATATGAGATGATTGCAATTCGTACATGTGTAATTTTGGTTAAGAAACAAATATATTCCACACACTTCACTAAAAGAAGCAAATGAATAGTTCAAGTTTAAGTCTATCTTGGGAAAACTCGCATAATGAAAAAATGTTGGTACCACACACTTAAGGAGTTTACAGTGCATCTTGAGCCATGCAAGTCTACTAGGGTTGTGACACCAATGCTTCTATGATTGGGAGGAATGATAGGTATTTTAGTCCATGGTATTTACATATTTTTAGATGGATTATTATTTGCATGATGTGTGAATTATTGATATTATTATTATTGAGACCTTTTGGTTTGCTAGTCTTAAGGACTATCTAAAATTTTTATGGGAATGTTCGATATCTTTCCTCAACTTATTCCTTATTTTGTGCACAAACTAGTTTCCTTTACATAAAATATAAAATCTTGTGATTTTCTTAATAAAAATTCAACCAAAGTTTATATACTTTTATTTTGTGTGTATACACTCAAATCTGTTGATTGGGATTTCCCACTTTGTCGAGAAATCCCACATCAAGCGGGGCTTATATGTAATATAACTGAAAAATATTAAAATTGCAAAATATGCCCAAGAAATAACAAGATAGATGATAGAACTTTATACCTTTACTAAGCAAACCATTGAGGTAGGGTAACACCTTACAATCACTCCTTAAGGAAGGAGAAAAATGTGCAACGCATATGCTTATCAATACAAAATACTTGACATGTCCCAATGGAGAGCCTCTAGACTCTATATAGGATTCATACATACAATACCATGGGTAATTACCATGAGTCTCTCAATACCATACATCCATTACAATGGACTTATCACATAATTCCCTAAATACTTGTGGTCCATTGCATAATGTGGGTTAACCACTTTATTTATTATGTATGACCCATTATATTATTACATCACATTATTTCCTTAGGTACCTCCCTCTATACTCCATATGACCCCCCTATGTATGCCCCCTATTATTCCTCCTAGTTATACTACATTCCACCCCCCTTAAGCATGTTCCGTCCTTGAAACATTAGAAGAACACAAATAATAAGATCTAAGAGTAGTTCATTGGTTACCATGCACGTGCATCTATCCATCCTAGTGAAAGGTGAACACTCGATCTAGCTAGTGCGTCATGCACTTGAGATGGAATTGTTTTGGTGGTTCCTTTGTGTTGATGTGTTATGGGTGGATCATCACACCTCTCTATATGTCATCCAATGGTTTTTTTCCTTGTTGCTAATCCTGTGACACCTTATGGGTTGTTGTCTTGCTGGGTGGTGTGGGTGGTGATATGCTGAAACTTTGACTGCTGGTGTTGCTATCTTCAATTCCCCACCTGAGGGAGCCTGAGTGGTATCAGTTTCCTGTTGAGGTACTTATTTGTTTTCTTATCTTCCATTATTACTTCCACCATATAATCCTCATCTGATGTGTTAGAAACTATAGAGGTTTATTCTTAAGCTTCCTTGGACTCGACCTGTTTACAGATGGAAATATCCTGTAATGTAATTTTATTCTTTTTATATTAGAGCATCAAGAATTTCTTTTGTAGATATTGATAGTACCAATGGATTCCATTTAGGGGTATCCCAAAATAACATCCAGATAATCTATATGTAAAGCCTAAAAATCAGAAGGCAACACATACTTATCTATAAAATGTTCATTTCTTTATAAATTTTATCATCATCATCATCAACCTATGTGTGCTCAATAGGTTGACTAGGACTTGCAATTTTTTTGCCAAATTAATATTGATAAAATTATGCTTGCAACTAGGATTGATAGACAAATTGATCTTCTTTTTATGAATACATCCATGAACTTGTAATAAGGATATACCAACTGAAAATAACCCCTTATGTTTCTCATTATATTTTTTCCTAGCATGACAACATTTGTCGGAAGGGAATTTTTCAAATTCGTCATCAGAAAGTGTCTGCATATAATTATAGTTAAGTGAGTACACCCATATGGTAGCCTCATATATAAAATAAATTCATGGTAAAAATCACCAAGATTTTGGGCATAATGAATTGTTATATTTTCGGTATTATTCAATGGTATTACTAACATGTTTTCTAGTAAAAAGTAGCACAGTAGAACCCATGAAGTAGAATGAGGGTTTTGAAAATTTTTGCCTATTGTGTGCGGCAAATGTAAAATGGCCACAACTCGGTCACTATGGCTGAGAATCCTTATCATAGCCTATTTTCAAAAATCAAATGACCATTACGCATCTTTTCTTGTAACTAAAATCACGAGTTGGACACTCTGCGAACTCAAACTCACACTACAAGTTTCTAGTCGTCATAATTATTTTTGAAAAAAGAGTTGATTATAAATCAGTGATATCTCTCTCATCCGAACTCCTATTCGACTAATTTTTTTTAAATAGGGTGATTTTTTAAGCGGATATTAGATCCACAATAATGTTTCTAAAATTATGCACAAAAAAAAAATATTGGAGAGTTGACGTCCATGAATTGTCATCAGAAAAATTTCTGCAACATAGTTGATTTTAAATCAATGATATCTTCCTCATCTAGGCTTCGATTCAACTCTTTGTTTTTTTGAATTTGGATATTTTTTGCAAGAAATGAAAATATGCTATTTTTTTTTGCAATTTTTTCACTAAAAGTTTCATATATGATCTGCAAACTCGCCGCCCAAAAATTTCCTGCAAAAAATGGAAAAAAAATTATTCCCTCTTTGCCCAAGGAAGGGCTTTGATACCACTTGTGAAATATCTGCAAAAAAATTAAAACTATTGCCAAAAAAATTCTAATAGTGATCCAAAAATATAAAATATAAATTCTTATTTATTAATATCAAAACCCATGAGGTAAGGTAACACCATAGAACTACTCCTTAAGGAAGGAGATTACTCCACAAACCATATGCTTGTCAATACAAAACCAACAATTGACGTGTACCAATGGAGAGTATCTAACCTCTATATAGGCTTCATGCATACAATACCTTGGGTAATTACCATGGATCTCTCAATACCATACAACCATTATAATGTGTTTATCACATTATTCCCTAACTAGTTGTAGTCCCTTTCATAATGTGGGTTGACCACTTTATTTATTAAATATGACCCATTATATTATTACATCAATTTATTCCATTGGGTACGTACCTTTGACCCCATCTGATCTCCCAAGGTATACTCCCTATTATTTCCCCTAGGTATACTACAATACACCCAACTACCTATTGTTATTTTACAAACCTTTCTATTTTTACTCCCCATAAACGTTATTAATGGTTATAACATCTTGTGATGTATATAATGGGTCATTATTTTGTGCTTCACTAATATGTGAACTAACATCTCCATTGGATCCTTATTATTTTTCATTTTGCTAATTACCTACAACTCTAAGCTCCTTATTATTATTATTATTATTGTTCTTTACCCTTTTGCAAATTAAGCTTAGCCTCACTCTTTAATTATGGAGCTAACTAGGGTGAATAGCCTAATATTTTTCTTTTCTCAAACTAAAATATCATCATTCAGTTAGTTTCCACACTTTTTCTAATAATTCTCTTTCATCATTTCTCCATTTCTTCTCCATACTCACAGTTATTCAAATCCTTTTATCAAGTGGTTATCTTAATTTCACCCTCGTTCTCAACATTGGTTTCACTTACATATTCATAGATTGTTTTCATATTTTTTCTAGAATACTAGGAGTAATTCCATAAATAAATTAATCTATGGTTTTTTCTTCGAATCATGCTAATTCAGCTAATTTATCAACTCATAAACATAATACTTATAATTTATAATCCCATTAAGATAATCCCATTAAGATAATCTCATTAAGATAATCCCATACATTTATAAATTTTTTCGCAATGTCTCTCCAACACCTAAATAGTTATTGTGGTACCAATTTAATGTTAACTCTCTTAAAGATTCTTTAAACAACATTAATTTTTATCATTATGATTTTCTTTGTTAGCATAGTAGATAACTTATAATCTATCAAATGGCTAGCAAAATTTATCAAATCATCAAAATTACAAACACATGGTAGGTCTATATGCATTTGAAACTTAGTCCATAATATCTCCTCAAAAAACTCTCATTTTTGTTTCTTATTTTATGATATGCCAAATTTTGATTCTCAAACACTTCATTTTTCATTTCCTTCAATTATGTCCAAACTTAGAGTCTCCATATTGTATTTCTTTTCCGGGACCAACCGTTATTTTGTTCCCATAGTGAGATGATATTTAATTCCCTTATAAAATCCCTCCGTTTTTCTAATTCTCTCCATATAGTATCTCTTCCATGTACCTTTATTACTTGTGTCAACCTTTCATTCTATCCATTGTAGATTTTCCATTTACAATGATATACATTCCCTTAAGTGTCCTCCATTTCACCAACATATTTCTCTCTTATACTTATTGACTTGTAAACCAAACTTATAACACCCCCCAAGACTGGGCTTCAAATGCTCTATTTAGAAAAAACCCTGAAGCCAGAAATCCATAACTTACAACACTTAAATGAATTTGGATTTCAAATGCTATCTTTAGAACATCATCTAAAGCAAAATATCCTTGAGATTTAATACACTTTACAAAAGTCATAAAATTTAAAATAATTAGTTAATAATTAGTCAAATTGACCTCTCTTTCTATATATGCAATTCTCATAATTACAAAGTAAATTTAACCCACAAACATGTAATAAAATTAACATTAATTCATATATCTATATATAGAATATCGAAAAGAATAAAATTCAAATACATATATTTCATATTAATTGCATCATTAGTTAAAACAAATTATGAATGAAATTTTGGCAAATAATTTAAATGTATAATTTTTTTTTTTGTAAATTAGTCTAATTCTATTATGGTACAAAACTTCAAAACTTACAACGAGGCGCACCTCGGATATCACCATCCTACAGAGATGGATTTTGCAGCATTGATGTCCTTATCCAGCTAGGCATTTGTCCTACCCCAGGATTGGGAGACTTGCCTGCTGTTACAAAACTCTGATAGAGAGGGAAGAAAAAACCTTGAAACCCATACATATTCCGAAATACAGACTTTTTAACCAGAACCCAGAACCCCAAGACTGACTCAAAAAGCATATTCCCTGACTCTATATTCCGCCATTGACGCTGCACACAGAAGCATATCATAAGACTTATGGTTGTGCTGCCGAGGACTAGGCAGAGCAGCAACCTTACATACAGAGAGAGCACTGAAAAAGGCGCATATCATGACCGAACAGATGAACAAAATACATTGCCATACCCTTCGCCCGGTAGCCCTAAGAACTGGTTCAGTCGTCCACAGAGGTAGATGGCACCTCTTCCACCACTCTGCAAGCATACGGGTCCGGCTCGCTTGAGTCTGTGTGAGGCGCATCGTCTTCCGCAGGAGCGCTTGGACCGGCCACGGCTCCCGCTGATGCCTCTGCCAAGTTGCGCTGACCCTACTTTGGAGCTGGAGGAAGAATTGCCGAACAGACCCTCTGTGTAGGAGACAAGGTTGGTTGATCCAGTACTGGGCCGGAGGCCTGTGTTCCTCTGCCGCTAGCACACGAACCTCATGCTCACATTTCTCAATTTTAACAGACACATAGTAAGTGTCGGAGTCCAGAAGGTAGGGGAAGCTGAATCGAGTTGTGGGATGGAAGCTGTGGTTACAGGCCGGGGCTTGAGCTTGCCCTTGTCTTCTTCCGCGTCGGCGACGAGCACTGTTAGCATCTTCCGACAGCGAGTCAGAGGAACGTGGGATGGGGGCTCAACATCTTACCCCTCCCCGAGACCCTCCACGACGGCAACTGGCGCGAAGCCTCTCCTTAGGCATTGCAAACCGGGGTGGACACGAAGGAGGCTGGAGTAATGTGGAATTGACTGAGTATTATGCAGCGGGTTAACAAGAGGCGCAGAGGCACGGAAAGGCAAAAGGGCTACAGGAGGCACAGGTAATTGTAGGAGAAAATCGCCTCTACAGGCCTAGGTAAACTGGCTAGCAGACCAAGGAATAATGGTAGGCCAAAGAATGATAGCGGGCCGAGGAATGACAGCAGGCCACCAGCAGCTACAGACTAGCGCAAAAATTAGGGAGGGAAATGCCGGGAGCCGACTTGTTTCTTGGCCTGCCTATCTCTTTGAACCTGCCACAACACAGAAGTCCAGAGCCAAATGTAAACCAGAACAATCCGCAAACTATACATTACCTTTCCTGTGCCTCTGTCATTATATGGAGAGGACCTGCAGCGGGCCATATGCAAACCAAAGGCATTCATTATCATCCCGGAGGGTGGAGTTGTAGACTGCGTGCGAGGAGGGCTGATCGAAGCGGCTCAAATGCAGTGGACGAAGCGTCTGGAGGGATAGTTAAGGCAGGGAGTTAATGGCTGTGTACAGGTGGTGGGCCTGGGTCGCCACTTGCCCAGTGGGAAGCCCGCCCCCTAACAACTATCACATGCTCACACCTGCATCCGGGGTAAATGTATAATTACGTAGAAGGCATGATCTATATTGGAATTGGATTGGGGAATTTTGATTTTTTATTAGATATGTTGACAAGATTTTATGTTAAGTGAATATTCTTGGTCTAATACACCATCTGATAGATGAAATCAAGAGTACTTCACTTGTTTTCATATCAAAAAATTACAAATTAAATTTAAATATTATTTGTTTTCCACTTGTTAATCCGAGCCACAACTTTGTCTTCTGCGGCTTCCATTATTCCACTCATCCATTACATAAATATTTTTCTATCATAAATTCTCTACTCCTTTTCAACTTTATGTAATTTGATTTTCAGATTTGATCTATTCCTCTCTTTGAACCTTGACTTTACGATTATTCCTTCTTGTACCATCAAAACCATAATATGGAAAGTTGGAAAACTATTCTATTATGTTGCGATGTAGGAAAGTAATGTCACACATCAGATTGTTGCTAATACAAACCATCATTGGGTTCTTCCTTAAACAAATCAATTGCCACCTTATTTTAGGTACTTGGTAGTTTCCTCTCCATTGTTTCTTTTAAATTAAATCTAACCATCTATCATTTCCTCTTAAATTCTCTCTCGCTATCATTGGTGTTGTTAAGCTATTTTTTCTTAAGCTATATCATTTTTGAGAATTAAATGAAGTCACCTATTTTAGGTTTTCAATTCTTAGATTACTCGCCTTTCTTTGGAATGTTTGAACATAGGCATTTATTTTTTGGCTTAAATGTATTTATAAAGCTAGGTTTTTTGCTTATAGACATATTTTTTGGGAAATGAGGGATTAGTTTTCCAATACTTGATGTTGCATGGCAATACTCATTTTAAAATCATATTGCAATTTCTGTAGACACGTTGCAACAAAATTTTATTGGATCATTTCCAAAAGCTTATTGACATATAAATGATGGAAAATGATGCTAAGAGAATTCCAAACAACAATCGCCATCTATAGCCATAGAAATAAACCTTACATTTGAAAAACCAAAACTCACAAGCCCTAAAAGAACAATTATTATGAAGCCCAAAAATAAGCACCCATCATTGCAAAGATGAACAACAAAACCTAGAAAGAAAAACAATAAGAGAAAGGCAAATGGCCACATAGAAAAACTCCAAGGGCATTGAAACTAAGAGAACAAAACCAATAATATAGTCTCTTGATATCTATCAAATTTTAATAGTAAAAGTTAACTAGAATGTATATTTTAATTTCACTAAGAGGCATATTATACAACCCAATATGAATGCAATGTGTAAGTATGTCATGTCAAAAATTAATAATGTCAGCCAAAACATTAGCTTGAATCTTAAATTATATATAACTTGAACCTTTAGATTATATATAACTTTTTAATGTTATTAATGGACTAAGATTAATTATTAAAATATAACTATGTATTATTATATATTTTTAATGCAAATAAATTATCTCATGCATTTAATAGTTCCTTTATCATATACGTGAATTTGAGTGGATCATAAATTTACCTTTAACAAAAAAATTCACCACATTAAAATTCCAAATTAGGTAAAATTTTAAACATCTTTATGCTTTACTAAAGCCAATACCATCTCTTAAATC
Source organism: Pinus taeda (assembly GCA_000404065.3). Taxonomy (NCBI): domain Eukaryota; kingdom Viridiplantae; phylum Streptophyta; class Pinopsida; order Pinales; family Pinaceae; genus Pinus; species Pinus taeda. The sequence continues at coordinate 17,977 of APFE031001547.1, read as the reverse complement.
AAAGGAAACATGCTAAATTCAACACAAGAAATAAAAAATCAATGCTCCAAAATCCTTTTAAAATTTATTTTAATTAAATATTAAATAATCTTTAAGGGAAAACCATATCCTTATATATTATTAAATATTTAAACATTAATATTTCACATAAAAGATATAATATTTAAAATATTAATTTGCTGTAGTTTTTATTATAAATTTGTTATCATGCATGTAAAAAACATTCATTAAATCTAATATTAATTATATTAAATTTACTAATGATATTAATATTTGTTATATTTTATAATATATATTAAATATATCATGATATTATATACTCTAGAATATATATTGTAGGTAAGAAAAATACACAAAGTGATCAAGGTGGGGAGATAGAGGAGTGACAAGGGAGAGATGAGATAAATGAGGGGGAGAGAGAGAGAGAGAGAGAGAGAGGGCGTGGCGGGGAGAGGGGGGGGAGAAGGGTAAGAGAGAGAGAGAGGGAGATACAAAGATGGAGGGGGGAGAGAGAGACAAGGTTGAAGGGCACAAAGAGAGTGATAGGGAGATGGGGGGGGAGAGAGGGAGGTACGAGAGAAAAGGTGAGAGGGGAAGGACCATAGAGAGGAATTGAGATAGAGGGAGAGAGAGGTAAGGATGGAGAGGGAGGGGAGGAAAGATGGAATTGGAGGGGGAGAGAGGGAGTGAAGAAGAAAGACATAGAGAGAGAAAATGGAGAGAGAAAGTGTGTATGTCTTAGGGTGAGATAGAGAGACAAAGAAGGAGAGATGGAAGGAATGGAGAAGAGAAGGAGAGAGAAGGAGAGAGGGAGGGAGACACTGACAGAGTTGGAGGGTGAAGAGAGAGAGGGGGGGAGACATAGAAGGAGGTGAGAGGGAAAGGGAGAGAGAGGAAGGAAGAGAGATACAATGTGAGAGAGAGAAGGAGAGAGGGAGGGAGAGAGAGAGAGATAGAGTTGGAGGGATAGAGAGAGGGAGGTAAGAAGAAATACATAGAGGGAGAAAGGTGGATAAAGAGAGAGAAAGAGGGAGTGGTAATCAAGATTAAGAGAGACACAGAGGAGAGCAGGAGGGAAGAGAGATAGAAGGGGGAGAGAGAGAGAGTGAAGGGGAAGAGGGAGGGAGAGGAAGAGGGAGGTAGATATATATAGATATGGAGAAATAGTGTGTAATTTTTGGGGGTAATATAAAAAGATAAAGGAGAGGAAAATAAAGATAAAGATATAGATGGGAGGTGAAGAGAGATATAGGGAGAGGGAGGGAGAGATACATAGATATGGAGAGAGGGAGAGAGTGTGTGTGTGTTTGGGGGGGGGGTTAAGATAGAGAGACAAAGGAGAGATGGAGTGAGATATATAGATAGATGGGGGAGAGAGGGAAGAATATTTCTTACACTATATCCATTAATTTTAGTGTAGATGATGATTTCTAATCCGATTTGATTGGTTTCACGAAATTCATTGATTTTAGTGTAGATGTTGTTTTATAATTATATTTGATTTCTTGCACTAGATGCATTAATTTCCGTTTAGATGTTGATTTCTAATCCTATTTGATTGCTTGCTCTAGATGCATTGATTTTAGTGTAGATGGATATTTCTAATCCTATTTGATTACTTGCACTAGATGCATTGATTTTAGTGTAGATGTTAATTTCTAAATATATTTGATTGCTTGCACTAGATGCATTGATTTTTGTGTAGATGTTGGTTTCTAATCTTGTTTGATTGTTTGCATTATATGCATTGATTTAAATGTAGATGTTGTTTTCTAATCCTATTTGATTTCTTGCATTAGATGGATTAGATGTGGTTAATATTGATACTGTAAGTTATTAAAATATTTTTCAAGATTATATGGAGGGGGGAGAGAGGGAAGAATATTTCTTGCACTAGATGTATCTATTTTAGCGTAGATGATGATTTCTAATCCTATTTGATTGTTTGAACTAAATTCATTGATTTTAGCGTAGGTGTTGATTTCTAATTATATTTGATTGCTTGCACTAGATGCCTTGATTTCAATGTAGATGTGTATTTCTAATCCTATTTTATTGCTTGCACTAGATGCATGGATTTTAGTGTAGATGTGGATTTCTAATCCCATTTGATGGCTTGAACTAGATGCATTCATTTCAGTGTAGATGTTTATTTCTAATCTCATTTGATTGCTTTCATTATACGCATTGATTTCACTGTACATGTTTCTAATCTTATTTGATTGTTCACGTTATATACATTAGATGTTGTTAATCTTGAGAGTGTGAATTATTAAAAACAAAATCAAGATATATTTAGTAATACATAGAAAAACACTATTAAGAAATAATTAGCTGTCAAAAGTTGTGATGCATAGAATTAAAATGAAAAAGACGTGTAGAATCAATTGCCTTGCAAAGTGAAAATCAATCCTTGACATGATTATCTCCCTTCTTCATCACCAACTAATTACTAATAGAAAATTAGATATATTCAATATTTATTTATTTATTTATTTATTTTCTAGTTAAGACTACCTAAGTACCCACGGGGGATTTGAACCGGTGACCTATCGCATGGAGTGCCTTAATAGCGTACCCATTCACCGTCAATCCAAAGCCCCATGGGCAAAATATATTTAAAATTACATATATTCAAAATTACTAATAAGTAATTTCATACAACAATGTATGAAAATTATTTATAAGAGGAAAATATATATTTATAGACGTGAAAACATATCAAAATATTCTTAAAGGAGATGTGATAATTGATATTTAATATGGGGAATTACTAAGAGGGGGTCGGGCTAAGTCAATAGTTTAATTTTCTATTTCCGTTCATCTTAGTCTTCTTCTTAAGCAGTTAATGATCTATGTTTGTTCTCAATAGTTATTGTATTCCTTTTGTAGATTTCAGGGAGAGTAGTTAACATATATGTTTATCAATAATTCAAAGAATTCACACAACATGCAAGGATTAAACACATGAAGGCACTAGATATAAGTGGAAACCTCGAAGGGAGAAAACCACAAACTTTAGGTTGAAAGTGATGTGAAGGCAATCTTCTACTCCTTTTTACATTAAATTTTTGTAAGCTTTGTCCTACAAGAGGCTTCTACTTGAATGAAAGCTTCAAATCCCACTAGTTTTATGTAGGATACAACCCACATGATGCTTCTACCTCAACGTGCTACAAAATGTTCTTTTTCAAGTTGTAATATAGAAAAGAACAAAAATTTCTCAAGTCACAACTATTGGTTATTTCATATCTAATTATGCTGTCACGTTTTCTACTAAACTGCTCCTTCTCTTCAATCTTCTTCTCTTTTGCTACTACTCATTCTTTCTTTGATGCAAACCACTTCCATTCAAAAAGGGAAGAACTCCAGTTTCATTCCACATTTTGTCTTTTATAAGAGAGCCCTCTTGTGTATTTGTATTCTTTCGAGGAATATGAACTGAAGCATAGTCTCTTGGACTTCAAAATCTACTCACAAGCTTGTCCTTTCATTTTCATTTCAAAAATTTGTTTTCAATAAAAAAATAGAGCTGAATTAACAACTCATTCAATAATAATTACAAGAGACAACTCAAATTTGGATTATCTACATTTTCTATTCAACACAAATATATCTATTCCAACTTTTGTCTCAATGTTTAACTTTCACATTGATTAGCATAGCCTTTTCACTTTACATCACTTTCAACCTTTTATGTTCAACATTCAACATTTATGCACATTTTCCATTCAACATAAATGATCATCAGTGAGCTTAGTGACGTCAATAACATTAATCAACATTAATCAATCAACTTAGCTTCACATCAATGCCAATATTTCAAATAATATACCCCTTGGCATTGATGGAAACTCAACTCATTCGTCCTCCTTTTGTCCTGGAAGATATTTCTCATTATTGCCCATAACCTCTGCTTTCCTTCCCCTTTGACATCAATGGCAAGGGGTTATATATGTCTTGTAGTTGTCCTTAGTATAGCTGTCATCATTGATTTAATGCTTTAAAACTGCAATGTATTGTTCTCCATCATTGGTTGAAGGCTACTCTAGATGGTTTTTTAGAGCTTCTACATATTGAATGAATGTTGCTCCAGAAACATTGGTCGAAATAAGCTTAAGAAATTTTTAATATTGTAAGATATTGTTGTGAGAACACTATGAAAAATATTGTAAGAGTATTGTTGAGAGAACACTTTGAAAGATATTACAATTGCATATAGATAAAAAATGGTTCCAAACTATACTAACCAAATAATAAGTGCATTGCACACTGTTGTGAGAGGATATGAACACATAGATGATTAAGTACATGAGGCAAGTATTTGACGATCAATAAGTAACTCCATAACCCTGTATGTAATAGGCAATAACTATGCAAAAATGAACATTGAGCCGTTGTAGCAACCTCGAACATCCATTTCATCTACATCATGTATTTTGAAGCTTCCAAAGGGGCTTTTAATCTAAAGCATATACATATTTTTTAAATTATTGAACCCAAAGAAAATTGTCCTTCAATGGTTACAAGAGCATTAACATTTTTCTCTAATTTAGAAGGAATAATACTTAAAAAAACATCTTTTTAAGAAAAATATACAGTCCTTCATTGATTTTAAGAAGTTCCCTAACATTGATAGCCACAGAAATTGTAATTGTTGCTCAATTGAATCTGTAGTTCCGCATGAAAAGCATATCAATCATTATGCCATGTTAGTAGCCCTATGCTTCCTCCATCATCTTAACACAATGGATGATTCTATTATCACTTAATGAGTAGGTATATCATATTATATTCAATGTAAAAAGAAATATAATGAATGGAATAATTGATAATAACTAAGCCAGATAAAGTGGTGGGCCATGAATGGAATTATTTAAGCACTGGTACAACTATGGACAACAATAACGCTCTAGAGAAACAATGAAATAATGCTTCTATTAACTATGATGAAATCATACAACAACACAAGTGACATTATCTACACTACCTTTTCGAAATGCTTCATCTATGAGTATTTTTGCAACATGTTGAGGATCCTCAATAAACCGAATCATAGCAACAACTTCCTGATTCGAAACAACAACCCATAATACATCACTTTCCATGATTAAAAAGTCAACACCTTCGTTAATGATCTCTTCTTGTTATTCCACATAAGATAATACTGTCATAGGAAAGATAAGAGTCTCTAAAAAGAACCATAGTAAAGGAGCAGAAATAAGAACTGGAAACTAAATTTTCAGCTCCTTGATACTGAATAATGTCAGAGAACATAATCCATAGTTAACTAAAGTGAAATGAAACAAATAACATCTTCAATTCCAAGATTATGTTTCCAACATAAAATCAGAGATGGTACCATGACTATCCCCATTACATATCAGATAGAAGACTCTAGTTACTCAGCAGGACAGAAGACTCCCATTTTTTTCCTTAATAGCTATTAGAGTTGTTGGTTTCTAAATTTTTGACTACCTATTGTCCCACTCAGATGGTGGTTAATAGAACTCCACCTATCTTCATAACCATTGAACTCTATATCCATCGAAAGGCACAAGCCCAATTCAACATCGTTGGTAGTTAGCTCTCAATGTTGAACAAATTAATTTATAGTCTATTTTCTCATTTTGCATCCTATACATTTGTTCACTTGTGTTCTGAAATAGGGTCCTTTAAAGCCATAATCTTCTGAAGGAATGCCATATTGTAATGTGTGGAGATAAATTAGGCAATGATTTGTTGAGGAAAGCAAGTTATTGAGACACATAAAAGTTGTGTAGCACTGTTGATTATGGTAATTATAACATTTGGAATTTAATTAAAAGTTACATGTCAAGTTGAAAATGAAAAATTTGAATTTTTTTCGAAGCTTTTGACTTTAAAATATGCTAAAAGTTTCGTTGGGTTTTAATCTACCAACTTTCCATGAGGATTTATGTTGCCAACTATCCCACTAATACTACCAACAACATTCTTCATAATGATACTCTACGCCATCCACATAATGAGGTTGTTCCGTAGAGAGTGATAATGCTACTCCGAAAAATTTGTGTTGATCCACAATTAACCTTCCCACTACAACACATAACACATGAGTTGGCCACTTTCACGTACGACAATGCTCTATAATGTAATACTGTAATGCATGGTCTACAATGCATCAATGTAACACATGGTCTGATACCAATGCTGCTCTTCATGATCATCAGCTAGAGCTAACATTTACACTCTATCCTTTTTCTAGCTTCCGCTCTAGCTTCCTCCTATACCTATGTCTGTGCCCTTCATGGAATCAATAGGTGAATGGTTTTGTTGCTTTATCCAAACTCCTAGATTCTAATCCTTTGTCTCAATTCTAGATAATAGTAGAACCTAAAGGTCCCATACAATGGTTTTTCATTCTCGGGCATCCCTTTAGTTGTGGTTCTCATGTCTAAAAAGAAGGAGCTCAGTTATAATAAGAGGAAAATGCAACGATTAGTAACCTTTTCTCAAGGTAGTTTAGCTTACATGATCCATCGAGAGATTGCTCTAAGTCCACCGAGAGGTTGCTCCAATTCCACTGAGAAATTGTTGTGTGGTTACTGCTACATGATCCACTGAGAGGTTGCTACAAGTTGTAGTGGCATGAAACTGCACCAATGATTGTATGGATGGATTTGAATGGATGGATGATGGAACACGCTTACATGGATGGCTTGTTTCGATCCTTCATTCGTGTTAGCTCCTTCATATTTATATTTCTTATTTTGATCTCATTGTTCCTTCCTGCTGTTGGGTTGAACTTTTTCAATAGCATGTAAGAAATAGCCTTGACAAGTCGTAGTCCATATGGTCAAATACTAGACACATTTCTTCTATTTTATATAACCTACTGCAGCCCAATTACTGTGCGAGTTTTCTTGAATGTAATATATTAGTTCAATAGCATGTTCTGTTTTAATTTGAATGCTATGGTTTAGAATAACTGAGGCGCTTTTTTTCTTTAGGATACATACACTCTAGCTATTCTTGCATCCATTTTTTTTGTATTCACATGGATATTCCCAATGATAAGGTTTTGATGTAGATCACATGATGCTTCATGATGAATGCATCAATAAACCAAACATAAACATATATAGTCTCCTCCTATGCTTGATGGAAATATCTTGGATGGCTCTTAGGATTTTATACACCAGATGCTTAATCAGGATCATCATAATGTACATTGATGGATTCAGATAATGAAGTTTTTTTTAGAAGCATTGATGGTGTAACTATACAATAGTTTATGCTTAACTTTCAATATGATCTGAATAGATATGAAATTGTCTTAGCAGTTTTAGTGTTGCGTTTACTTGTAGAAATTTATTTACATATTTATGCATCAGATATATACATGTGAAGAAAAAAATTTCATTGAAGAATGGACTTTTGAATGGTGAACCTGGTTGATGTTGATAACTCCTAGAGAACGTGACTTGATTTTCCACTTTTGATGCTTTTGTTATTTCTACTTCTTTAACTGCTTCAAATTCTTGTCATGCTCATAAGCTTTGTGTTCCTCTTCATTACTCCTTCTTTATCCTATAATCACCCCCTTAGATCGTGCTTAATTTCATATATTTTATAGTCTTGTAGGTTCTTCTTTTAAAGACATATTAGTGAAGAGAGTCTATAGGTACTATCCCTAGCTTGTTTCTCAGATATTCAAATGATTCTTTAACAAGGAATTTTGTAAATGTGTCTGTTATTTGTTCCCTTGTGGGTATGTACTCCACCTTCACTATTTTCTTGACCACTTTTTTTTTTGAGAAAGTGGTACTTTATAGGGATATGTTTAGTGTTTGAATGGAGAACATGGTTTTTTGAAATGTTTTTTGCACTTGTATTGTTGCACTTGATAGATATAGGTTCATTAAAATTTACCTTCATGTCTTTCAGTGTTTTTTTCATCCACAATACTTGAGTGCAACAAGATGCAGCTGCTATGTACTCAACTTCTGTGGTAGATAGAGACATTAATGTTTGTTTTTTGCTTAGCCATGCTACCAATGATTCTCCTAGGTAGAATGCACCACTGCTTGTGTTTTTTCTATCATCCACACAACTCACCCAATCTATATCTATGTACGCTATCATACTAAAATTATTACCTTTTGAATACCATAGACCATAGCCTGTAGTCCCATTCAAGTACCTTAATAACCTTTTTTTTGCTTAAAAATGGCTTTGTTTCAATATTGATTAATACCTTACTACTAATTCAAATTCCAACACTATATCTGGTCGAGAAGCTGTTAGGTATAACCAACTTCCTATAATAGATCTATATTTATTTTGATCCACATCAGGTGATTCATCATCTACACATAGCTTACATCGTCTAGTCATTGTGGTTTAGATAGGTTTACAATCTTCCATTTGAAATATTTTCAACATACCTCTTAGATATTTCTCTTGAGAAATGAATATGCCTCCATGGTTTTGTATGATTTGGAGTCCTAGGTAGAAGGTAAGTTCTCCAATCATAGAAATTTCAAAATCACCCTTCATCTCTTCGACAAACCATTCTACTAAATGATTCTTATTGCTGCCAAAATTAATATCATCCATGTACACAACTATAATCAATAACTCATCTTTACCAACCTTAATGTATATATTACTATTAGCTCCTCCTCTCTTGAACCCCTACTATTGAAGGTACTTGTCCAGTCTAGAGTACCAAGCTTGGGGTGCTTGTTTAAGACCATATAGTTATTTCTTTAACTTGGAGACATAATTATGTTTATCAGTGAATGAGAAACCTTCAGGTTGTTCCATATAAACTTATTCCTCAAGATCACCATTTAGGAAAGAAGATTTCATGTCCATTGATACACCTTGAAATCATTGTAGCATTCAAAGGCCAAAAACATCCTCATTGCCTCCAATCTTGGAACTAGTGAAATATTTATTCATAATAAAGTCCTTCTATTTGTTAGTACCCCTTAAACACGAGTCTGGATTTGTTTCTAACAACTTGGCCTCGTTCATTTATCTTATTTTTTAATACCCATTTTGTGCCAATGATATTATTTCCGACAGGTCTTCGTGTTAGTTCCCAAGTCTCGTTTTTATCAATTTGGTCTAATTCCTCATTCATAATAGCTATCCAACTTTTGTCTTTACTTTCCTCCTCAACTTCTTTGGATTTATCTGTGACAAAATGGCTATATGAACTTGCTCAAATTTTTCTGCTAGTTGCCTCCTTGTTTGTACTCCACTTTTATCCCCAATAATTTGTTTTTCAGGGTGATTTTTTTGAGTGTATCTTCAAGGTCCTTTTGGATGAGTCTTAGTATCTTCTAATTTTTCATCTTATATTTCATTCTCCTTACTGATATGATGATTATGATTTGCCGGATTAATAAAACCCATGTTTATTGTTCTCATTGGGTAGTTCTTCATAAACCTTTACATCTATGCATTCCACAATCTTATGCAATATTATATTATAACACCTGTATTCATTACTTTTTGATGAATATCCCAATAGTATTCCTTTATCAGATCGAGCATCAAACTTTCCCAGCTTTTCATCATTATTTTTGATATAACATTTACATATGAACACTTTAAAATGTTTGATTTTGTTGGTTTCCCATTACACGGTTCATTAGATGTCTTATCACAATTTGGTCTAAGATGTGCCTTATTGAGAATATGTACTACTGTATGAGCTGCTTCTACCCAATAGGATTGAGAAATGTTTCTTTTTTGCATCATGTCTTTGGCTATTTTCTAAACATACATGTTTTGTCTCTCTGTGACTCCATTCTATTTTCATGTGTCTACAATAGTATATTGTTGTTTTATCCCAAATTCCTTACATAGGTATGAAAACTCATTTGATGTAAATTCACCTCCTATGTCTGACCTTATTCACTTTATCTTGCACCCTATTTGATTTTCTACCAATGCCTTAAATTTTTTAAATTTCTCAAATGCTTCTGACTTATATCTGAGAAATGTTACCCATGTTAATCTTGAATAGTCATCTATTACCAACATGAAATATTATTCTCCTCCTGGTGCTTCTTTTTTGGAAGGCCGACATAGATCCATATTAACTAGTTGCAAGGGCTTACTGCTTGATAGTTTATCTTTCACTTTGAATGATGTTTGTGTTTTTTTCCCATTTGACATGAGTTGCATATAATGTTTTGAGGCCTTTTTATTGTTGGTAGATTTCTCACTGCTTTCTTCTTGCTAAGTTTTATGATTTGATCAAAGTTGAGATGCCCCAATATCCTATGCAATAGCCATGATTCATCTTGTTTTCTAATGTAGCATTCCTAATTCTCTTCTTTCAAGATATATACATTATTCTAAGTTCGAACTCCTTTAGCTAGAACCTTCCTTGTACACATTGACATGATTTCACAGTCCTCAGCTCTAAAATGAACATCATAGCCTTTGTCACACATTTGACCTACACTCAAAAAGTTATGTTTTAGACCATCTACAAACAATACATTTTGATCCTTTCCTCTTCCATTGTTCAGACAACTGTACCCTTTCCTCTAATTCTACCTGCTTCATCGTTACTGAATGTGAAATTTCCAGCTTTATTTTCATTCAGGGAAACAAACTTTCTTTTATCTCCTGCCATATGTCTAGAGCAATCATTGTTTGCATACCATTTATTATTTTTATCTTGAGTGTATAGAACTAATTCACACTTGTCAGGTTTATTTTCTTCTACCTTCTTTCTCCATCGCATGCATCCAATTGTTTTATACATATTATGAGATTTTAATCTATTGCCTTTAAGCTTACATTAATATGGCTTGTTCCCAAAGCTGCGACAATAGAAACACACAGTGATATCAAGGAATGGAGCAAATGCATTTTTATCTGGATTCATATTTGTTTTAACGTTCGCGAATCCATTCTTTCTCATATTAAAGTTTCCGAAATCAATTCTTCTAACATAAGCTCTACAATTTAAGGCTTTATGTCCAAAATTTTTATAGCAATAACAATATTCATAAAACAAATATTTGTACCTGGTAGTGGATGTTGTTTGAAAATTTAACCAACTTGACATTTGATAACTCTATCTTCTGAAGAAGTCAGGTTTATGATAGGGTGTGTATTGACTATCGATTTCTTTTTCTTTCTGCACTACACTGGCAGTGCTCCTTTGTAGTTGTTCACTTGATGTTGAAGTGTTTCTCAAATTTTTATTCTTAGATTGATGTGAGTTGTTATCCTCTCTTCTAGAAGATTTTACAAGGGTGATTTTTCTTTTATCCTTTGCCTTAGATTTACTAGATTCTCCTTCATAACCTAACCCTATCTTTATGAGTGGAGACCTCTGAGAATTCAATATCACATCTAGTTTTTCAATTCCTTTTATCTATTGAATATTTATGTTTAGTTCATTTTGAGTTTTCTCTAGTTTTTTCTTTAGACATACCACCTCCTTCTCTAGTCTTTCACACTCTTGGGTTTTCTCTTTTATCTACTGTAGTAAAATTTCTTCCACCTTATTTGCTTCTTCAAGCTCAACTTTCAACTTAATAATGTCTTATGACTTTGATTATTCCTTTACATATTTTAATAGGATCTCTTTTTGCTTTCTATTCTTTATTTTAAGCCTTTCTATTTCATCTAGGGCACTAATTAACTCCCCCTCAAGGTCTACCTCACCTTCCTCTTCTTCTTCATATTCTTGTCAATCCTTTTCATGTTCTTACAAGGCCATTAGTATAAGTTCACTTGTTCCATCTTCACTATAGGATTCATTAGAACTTTTAGATCCACTGCTATCTTTTTGAGCATAGAAATTTTTCTTTTTGAAATTTCTTTCTTTCTACATTTTGTTAGACTTGTTCTTCTCTTTTCCTTTAAACTACTTTTCCTCTTTCCTAAAAGGGAATTTTGATGCATAGTGTCCCACTCTTCCACAATTAAAACACTTAAATGGAAGTTTTCCTTTATACTTACTTGCACCTTTCTTCAAACATATGACGAATTTTTCTTCTTCATCATCAGAACCTGAGCTTGACCACTCATTTTCTTCTATCAGCTTGTCTGCCTTCAAATATGGATTTTTACTAGTTTCCTTTTATGTTTTCAAAGAGCCACGTAGTTGATCTTTGTTCAACATATCAAATTTTGCAGTTTCTTCTATAGTCGAAAACTTAGGATTGAATTTAGAAGGTATTGACCTCAAAATTTTCTGTTGCAAATAATACTAAGAGGGGGTGAGGTGAATCAGTATTATCAATTTAACAATTTTTCATTTCCATAAACAAATTGATATACACTACTTTTGTTAATTAAACCTGTGTATATATGCAATTGTGTTTAGAGAAAAATGTCTATATCTTGCAGACTTCTAATTTAGTTAGCTGATCTTAATCTATGTATCAGAACCATAAAATAGTAATCAAGTCCAGTAAACAATATAGGCACTCACACACATGAACACAAGATATAAGGTGGAAACCCAATGTGGGTGAAAACCATCTGCTGCAATTCATCTCTATCTTCTTTTAATAAGAAAATCTTTTTATAATATTTCTGTATTGGTGAAGTCTTATACTAGTACACAGGCTTCTACCTGTAGAAGGCTACAACCTTCTCTCATTCTCTAGCTTCTCCAAGAAGGGAGCTACAACCCCCTTAGCTCTTGTAGTAACTAATGTACTAGTACGTAGGTGCTGACCTACATAATGCTACAACCTTCTCTTTTCTTCCAGGGACCATGTTTCATAAATTTTCAGACTAGATCCATCAATAACATCAAATATATATGCATCAACCAATCTCCTTTGCACCAACCAAAAACTGAATCAAATAATCACTTCTCTAAATGTTGTAATTAGAATATAGTAACAGTACCAAAACCCAACCAGAACCTAGAACACTACAACAGACATATTTTAAGATATGTACACTTCTTCAATATGTAGAACCTACATGCATAAGCTATTATATTAAGGCACACCTGCGTATACACTGTTTTGAATTACCGAAACAACGTGTATATGCGCCTTTTCTATGTTGAACCTACGTATAGATCTATAAAACATAATTTACCCTTTTCAACTATTCAGACATCAGTTATACCCAAATCAATAGTTTTATAGATCAAGTCATGCGCCAAATATAGTAGATCAAAATCACACAAAGATACTTCTCTTCAAGCCTTAAGATCTTCACCCATCAAAAGAACTTATCCTTCTTCTAGCGCTCAGTTTCCTCCTTGATTCAAATCCAGCTATGCACCATAACCTAATGACCAGTATTCTAGATCTTGCTCTTCATCAAATATTCAATCCTTGAGTGCCTTTGCCTAATGATCTCCTTCCCCTTTTATAGTCTTAGGCCTTATTCAATACCATGGTCCAAAACCACTTGGAACCAATACCTAGGTCCAAATACTTGGGTTCAACACTTCAGACGAGATACTATAGTCCAAAACCATAGGTCCAAATACCAAGGACCAAAAACCAAGTTTTCCAAACTAGATGTGCTTTTTTGTGCATGAAAGTGTGTGTATACGCATACGCAGCTTTTGGTCTATGAATCCGCGTGTATATGTGGCTTGGTCGATGGGAACCTATGTATACCTCCTTTTCCTTTATTCTAACAGCCTGTGAGCCTGAACTATCATCTGAGGGATTTTCCGAGTGAATCTCCATCAAGGACAATACATGTGCCATAGTGCCAAGCCTGTGTCATAATGCCAACATTTTCTAGACTATGACACTTTAATCAATTGCTTCACCTAGACCCAGCATGATATTTACAACTTCGTCAAATCTTAAAAGAATTTAGCTCTATCGTCATCTTCATTCAGTTTTAACATCTCAAACTAAGTTCTATAGACTTGTAATTTAGCCATCTTCACCATTTTATCTCCTTCATGAATATTTTCTAATTTCTCCCAAATCTCTTTAGCTTTCTCACAATGAATTACTTTGATAATTTAGACTCACATAGACCACTGAGAAGTGCATTCATAGCTTTTGCATTAGCTCTAAAGTTCAATTTGACATCTGTGTCACTAGTTGTTTCCTTTGGTTCTTCATACCCCATGAACACAATAGACCAAACTTCTATTCCTAGAGACATTAAATATGTCTTCATTCTTACTTTCTAGAAGGCATAGTTTGTACCCATAAATACAGGGACCTTATTTGTTGAGCATCCTTTTTGACTAGCCATTTTACTTACTTAGGACCTCCTTCCAATTGTTAGACTACTACTGAAGAAACTTGGCTCCGATACCAATTGATATTTAAGATAGGAAATTATTGAGGGGGGGCGGGGGGTGAATTAGTAATTTAATTCTTTATTTTTGCTGAAGTTTATGTTGTTCTTAAGTAGTTAATGATTTATGTTTGTGCTCAATAGCTATTATATTCCTTTTGTAGATTTCAAGGAGAGTAGTTTGCAGATATGTTTATCAAGAATTCAAAGCGTTCACACAACATGCAAGAATTAAAAACATGAAGAAACTAGATATAAGTGGAAACCCCGAAGGGAGAAAACCACAAACTTTAGACTGAAAGTGATGTTAAGGCAAGCCACTACTCCTTTCTACATCAGATTTTTGTAGGCTTTGACCTACAAGAGGCTCCTATCTCAATGAAAGCTTCAACTCCCACTAGTTTTCTGCATGCTACAACCCATAAGAGAACCGTACCTCAACATGCTACGAAATGTTATTTTTCAAGATGCAACATAGAAAAGAACATACATTTATCAAGTCACAATCACTGTTACCACATATCCAATTATGCTATCAATTTTTCTATTGAATTTCTCCTTCTCTTCACTCTTCTTTTCTTCTGCTACTACTCATTCTTTGTCTCATGCAAACCACTTCCATTAAAAAAGGGAAGAACTCCAATTTCATTCCACATTGTATCTTTTATAAGCAAGCCCTATTGGTTTTTTGTATTCTTTGGAGGAATATGAACTAAAACATAGTCTCTTGGACTTCCAAAACTTCTCACAAGCTTGTTCTTTCAATTTCAGAAAATTGTTTGTAATAAAAAAATAGAACTCAATTAATAGCTCATTTAGTAACAAGTACAAGCTACAAATTAGATTTGGATTATCTACATTTTTTGTTCAAACAAATATATGTATTCTAACTTTTGTCTCAATGTTTAGCTTTCGTATTGATTAGAATAGCCTTTTCACTTCACATCACTTTCAACCTTTTACATTCAACATTCAACATTTATGTACATTTTCCATTAAACATAAATTATCATTAGTGAGCTTAGCAACATCAATAACATTTTTCAACATTAATCAATCATATTAGCTTGACATCAATGCTAATATTGCCAACAATAATTGTTTGGAGAAGCAAATAATGTAAAGATTTTATAAATCTGGCCACTCATTGCAAAAATTCAAAATTACATTATTTCTTGACTTTGAAAAATAGGCTATAGATAAAAGAAAAATTATCAAAATATTCTTGAAGGAAATAAATTATTTCAAACGTTGGCAAAGAAAAAATAAATTTCAAGAGTAATTATAGCATAGTAAATTATTAAAACTATTATTCAAGATATATTTTGTAATACCTGGAGGAACACTATTTAGAATTAGTTAGTTGTCAAAAGTTGTGATACCGAAAATTAAATGAAATAGACGTGCAATATCAATCCTCCTACAAACTATTGACAAGATTTTATCCCTTCTTCATCACCAACTAATTAGTAATAAACAATTACATACACTTATAAAAATATAATACAACAACTGTAACATTCACACATTACCATCCAAATCCAAACACATAAACACACAAACCACTCAATGCATCCAAACATAGACATACCAACCATTCAAGGAAAGCAACATGAAATGAATTACAGAAGAGAATGATCTGGTCATGCCAAGCAAAGAAAACTTAATGTGGGTTTTGAAATTTATCTCAAACATATACATAATAATGATAATCTGAAAATGTGATATTGTTTCCCTCAACTAGAAATAGCTTAGATCCATCTAACACTTGATCTATCATGCATTAAGAGAGATTAAAACGCTTGAGGTGAAAACCTTCTCTTTGGTGTGTATAAATTGAGGAAAGGTTTTCACCTCGAGGGATTTGATCCATCTCGGCACATGATAGATCCAGTGTTAGATGGATCTAAGTTGATTATATTTCAAAATTTAGGAAAAAAAGCTAAGGTCACTTGTATGACTTTTCTCACGCCTATAAAATCCAAAAATATTTCCAAATTTTGTGATTTTAGCTGTATGTGAACACCCACATGTTGGGTTGTGTTATATTCTTTCCACATAGTTAACAGGGGGTTTGAGGGGTACCTGTAACCCCACTTTATGCAGAGCCCCGGAAAATTTTGGTTTTGGACCCTATGTTAGGTTGGGCAGACCCACCTATGGTTTTGTGCATGATTTTCACACATGTTTTTTGGACGCGATAGTTTTTCGGTCCATGGTATTAGATGCGATGGTTTTTTGGTCCATGGTATTGGACGTGATGTTTTTTCGGTCCATGGTATTGGATGCTTCGGCATGTATAAATATGTATTGTAACATTGAAAGGAATATAATGAAA
>APFE031001540.1:0-11039 GCA_000404065.3 Pinus taeda | reverse complement strand
TTCTACATGAACAAGTGCTTGAACAAAAGGTCAAATTGGAGTATGTTCTCTCCAAAGAACAGGTTGCTGATATATTCACTAAACCACTGCCCAGAGACACATTTGAATATCTCAGACAAAAGCTGGGAGTACTTGCTACATCATCCTACTGTTAAATCCAATTCTTCAGAGAAAGGTTATTATACGTTTGTTTCATGAAGTATAGTCACATACACAAGTAGGTTTTTGTGGGTCGAGAAGTGTATATATATATTTTTTAGACAAGAAAAATAGTGGGGCATGCTCTAATATGGGTGCATTGTCTGATGTTGATGATTACAATCTATTGATATGCCCTGTTCATTAATTTTTATCTGACTGACAAAGATGCCTTGATCATTGACTTATTAACAATGCACAGGTAGCATAGGTTTAGGGGGAGCATTAGCTTTCACTCGCATTCTACATTGTTGGCATTATGGTTGCTGAATCCAAATATGACTACAGATACTTATACCTTTTTGTTGCTTATGTCATGAAAAAGTCTAGGGTGTGATATGTCTTCTCATATATTTGAATGAGTCCTATTGGACAAATGATGTAATTTGTTTCCCCACTTTGCATGGGAAGGATGATGTAGTTATATTTATGTCATGTATAAAGAATTGGTATATCCCCACTTGGTTGGGTGGATGAGTCAAATTTGGTATATCCTCATGTGGTTGGGAGATTGATGTATGCATGAGTCATTGGTGATAGGAAGGTCATACACACTTAGTTGAGTTATAGAGTCATGTTATTCTTTTGAAAAATATTTTTGAAGACTCTGAATATGCTCAGGGGGAGCTTGGATAGTTTAGTGCATCTCAACATGTACAAAGGGGGAGCTCAATTAGATAATTCAACATGTACTCAGGGGGAGTATGGATAGCATAATGTATATCAAAAGAGGATAATATCTTGGTCCACCCTTTGCCCTTGATGTCAAAGGGGGAGAGTGACATGGTGTTGTTGTTTCCAACTCGCTCAGATGAAAGATCACAGTGCAGCAGGTCAAACAACAAAGAATTACAGATCAGACTCCAAAGAATGAAGAAAGAGAGGTATATGCAAGTTCACCTTGTCCAAGTTGCATATACACGTAAGTTTACTGAACAAAAGGAGCGTATATGTACACACGCACTTTCACAGAAGGAAAAGCACATATATCTTGGAAAACCAAAGTTTTTGGTCCAAGGCATTTGACCCAAGGTAATTGGTCCAAGGTTTATGGTCCTAAGTAGTTTTTGTCCATGGTATTGAGAAAGACCTAAAACTATATAAGGAGGAGAAGATCATTAGGCTGGAGTGTGCAAGGGATTTGAATATCTTATGAAGTGTTGGATCGTTGGATCATATATGTAGGTTAATGAACTTCTAATGGTTTGCTTGATCTAATCCAAGGATGCACCTATATGGTTGATGAAGGTTGATGGACCGGGATCATAAAGGCTTAAAAGTATTATCATTATGTGGTTTGATCTTGAACAATCTAGATCTAAATACTGGCGCATATTTTATTCTGTAAATGTGATGATCTAGGTATGACTGAAGTCTAGAATAGTTGTCATGTTTTAAGTTAGCATTTACAGATCTATACGCAGGTTTGCTTTAGTAAAAGAGCGTATACATGCTGGTTCAACATATCAAAGTAGCATATACATCATAAATTGGAATTTGCAGATCTATATGCTGGTTCCCTTTGATAAAAGTGCGTATACACACTAGTTCGACACATGGTAGTAGCGTATACCTTATGAAGTATGATGTTTAAAGTTTCAGCTGTTTCTATTTGCTGTTGCAGAGTTCTGGGTTCTGCTTTGTGTTTTGGTGACTGTATTCTGGTGATAGTGTTCTGAATTATTAGATTGATTGATTGTGATTTGCTTCAGTGACGATGGGTTGTCAGTGATTAATTGATTCAGTTGTGGTTGATTCAGAAAGTGATGAATGAGTTTCAGTGATTGGTTGATGCATATGTATGTGATGGTTGTATTGCAGTTATGATTTTCTGAGTTTCAATGTTGTTGATGGGTCCAGTAGGAAAATTGGATGAAGCATGGCCTTCAATTTGTGGTGTTGTGTTCTAGGAGTATCCAGTTTGAAAATTCATGAAATGTGGTCCTTGGTGGAAGAATGAAGTTTTTATGTAGGCTGGCACCTACGTACTAGTAAACATATTGGCTATTACACGAGCTAGGGGGTTATAGCTCCCTTCCAAAAGTAGCTAGAGAACATGAGAAGGTTGTAGCCTTCTGTAGGTGGGAGCATGTGTACTGGTATGAGTTTGCACTAGTACAACATTGTAAACATATTTTCTTATTATTAAAAGAAGACAGAGATGGCAACAGTAGGTGGCTTTTACCCACATTGGGTTTCCACCTTAAATCTTGGTGTTCATGTGTGTTGCTTATGTGTGATTCTTTATTTTTATTTTACTGCACTGTCTAATAAATCTCTGATATACTGGTTTAAGCTAAACACATGATAAACTATCTAAAGTACAAGTTCTCTACATAGACACTGGTTTCTTTAAGCACAATCACATGTACACACAAGTTCACTTCACTGAAGTAACATATATAAATATGTTTGGGAAATAAAATTATTGATATGATAATACTGATTCACCCCCCTCTCAGTATTATTTAAAACAATACCATGTTTTCCTAATTTCCCAAACCATTTCTAGTCAATACCTATTTATTTTTGACAAGATTGAGGAGGATAACATATGCTCAATCTGTAAATTAATTCTTCGGATGAATCCTTGTAAGTATTTTTAACGAATATTGAGAAGGAGTGGTTTAGTCTTATCATGTTTGATGAGTCCATCCTTGTTTTATGTTTTTACGAGTCCAACGAAGGTGTAAATCAACTTCTTTTTCATGTTTATAGAGTTTGAAAAAAGAGGTGAAAAAGAAAACTCCAAAGCTTCCTTTTAGTAAATTGTCTCTTGAGTCCGAAAAGGTAGAAAATAATACTTAGAAGAACCTCTTGGCCATGTTCGACTAAGTTATTCCTTTTTCATAAATAGCCTATCCTAGTCTGGAAAAGGGTTAAACTTGTACTGGGTAGACATATTTAACGACTTTGAAAAGATAAGTGCTCAACAATATTTTCATGTTTAGGGAGTCTTAAAAGAGTTGAAGGAGGAATTTGGTGGGTTCCTTTTTTGTGAGCTTATAGAGCCTGAAAAAATGATAAAAGTATGCTCCTTCATCAAAATGATTTGTTTCAACTCAAAAATGTTATTAAATCCTACAAACAATTGTTAGTCTGCTCAAAACACCATCAAAAGATTAAAAATATATGAAACATGGTAACATTAGGTCAAATTTGAGTTAAAATAATAAATATAATAAAATAATCATAAAAATGGCCATAAATAGGAAAAAGTAAATTCATTTTTTACCATTTTCATTTTACCTCTTTGTGAGTGAGTTCTGAGTGGTTTTTTCCCCCGAACTTTAGCAACTAGTTGTGGCCAATCCGGTAGATCATTTTCAGTGTCGTCATTTTTAGGTAGGAGATATTACCTTTCTTCTTCTTTTCATAGTTATGGTTTTTTATTTCATGATTCCTTTTCAAGTTATGAGTGCTTTGGGGTTTTAATATTTTGCCCTAGATCTAGCATACCCCATCAATGTAAAAAAGTGCACTGGGCCAGGAAGATTTGCACTGAGAAGAGCACTTTAGCGTACCTCCCAAAGAAGGGAGGGTGTGATGCAATGCTCTATCTCCCTTTAGTAGGGTGCGCTGGGTGAAATTCAACAAAAGTTTAATGATTTTTACCCAAATTTATCTTATATTTTTACATAGGAATTCTCCTAAAGATTGTTCTTGTTGCATATTAGGTTTCCATCAGAAAAAAATGGATTTTATTTGGAGAGAGAGAGAACATGAGACTCAATACATGGATGTTGCCAATGATCCAACAACTATTCATGCATTGAGAAATGGTGGGCTTCTCAAGTTCTTTTGGCTTCTATGATGAGAGCACATATGGACTTACTGGAGTATCTTGTCATAGCATGGGATGGTTAGGCATAATTCTTCAGGCTTGGAGTAGATATACTCAGCATACAAGTGGAAGAAATTTATCTCTTGATAGGTTGAGTGAGGAGGGCATCTCTTATCTCGTTGTCTGGTTTGAGAAGGGGAAGAGAGATTGTCAAAGGCTATATTGTTGCACAAAGTAGACCTAATTCATAGCTAACAAAATATGGGAAAATCTATATTAAGGATGTGGTCCATTTGCCTCTTAGGATAATCCTATTTATCATTGCTAGATTGGTTGGCAATACTACCTTGCATTTGGCTAACATGTCCGAAATGTAATATGCATTAGAATGCATAGAACCAATAATGTTTGATTGGAGTGATGGGTTTTTATAAAACATGAAGGAAAAACTCGCTAAAGAAAAGGATGGAAGTCTAATAAACTTTGGATACGGTTCCATCTTGATTTCATTTTCCTTAGAGAGGATTCCATTAATCCATCCTCAACATATTTCACTCGAGCTTCTAGATCCTAGAGCTCCACGAATGAGGAAATGGATAGATCTCATGTCTAGACATGTAGGTCCTTATTCCATGAGTTTCACACCTATATTCTTCCGATGGCTATGTATGCAGCTCATTATGATTGAATACTACCCATATGTTGGGATGGAATTTCACGGAAACCCAGAGTTCGTGCTTCTTGAAGGTGGGCAATGGCCCATGGGGTGCCATAGGTAAAACAAAATAAGTTTGAATAGTTTTTTATTTTTTATTTTATAATTTATTTCTTATTATTTTTGTATCCAAGACTAACAATTGATTTTACATGTAGACATCAGACCCATTCAACCAGTGGTTTCAATTTATCTTTATTGTCTTGGAGAACCAGTACATGCACAGGTTGGAGCACAGGTTACTGCAGGGGTACTGGAGGAGCTGAAGGATCTCAATGTAGTTAAGAATCTTGTAGAGTTTGATCATCACGTCGATGGATTGACCTAGAGCATCCTAGAGACTAGGATCAATCAAATCCCTATGAGACTGCAACACTACACCATCGGGTGCCTAATCGCATTAGTCATCTACTATGTAAAGTAGCTCATGCAGTTGTTTTTTAATGTGAGAACCATGAGAGATAGTCTACTAGGAGGCTTGAGAGCCATATTTTGACTACATGTATTTCATGATAGGTTGTGTGGCCATATGTGTCTTAGACACATATTTTTGTCAAAAACAAACTTTTATATACAACTATATATTTATTAGTGTTTCTTATGTGATGTATTATCTTGTTCAATATATGTCATGTGGATTGAATTTATTTTACATGTGTCATAAATGTCTGTCTAAAACATGATTTTCCAATGCATCTGTTAATGTGTTTAGATTTCTAGGAGCATGTTGATATTGGATATAATAAAAAAGTCTTTCTAGAAGGAAAACCCTTAAAAACATACGAAGCATAGTTGGATTTCTTAGTGAATAAACAATAGTCAAGTGTAGTAATACAAGTTGTGAGTAGAGTATAACCATTATACGATGAATACCATGAGAAATAACATCAAACAACAACTCGATCACTATGATATACTCAACAATGTTATTGGTAGAGTGACTGATACAAATCCTTTCTAAAATCACTAACTCACCACTCGGAGCATAAATAACCCACGCCGCGGAGGAAAGTTTCTGAGTACTACAACTATTGCCATCAACATAACCAAGATATGGTTGAAGGGATGTTGCCACATACAAACAAAATGTAAAGCAATATTACTAGAGACAGTAGGAAACTTTGAACACAATGTAAGGACACTCAATGCACCTGTAGACAATATTTACACAATGACTATGCAAAAAGTGACTTAAGCATAGTATTTTTTGAGGTACAACCTATTTCTGGGTTGTGCCAATAGAATTCCATCAAAATCAATAAGCTTGTAGGCCCCTTGGCTCGAACTTCCTAGACCGTAACTCATTAGATTCCTGATCATACAATAGGACAAGGTCACCTTCCGAGAAGGCAAGAGGATTATCATTCTTGTCATATTGCACCTTAATGCATTTCTTGTGGGCCTCATTGGCCATCGTTACATCACATCAGGTTTCATCTAAGCATGTTAGATGCAAGAGATGCTCCTCTTCTATGGAAGTGACAGGGAAGAGTTAGACAACAAGTTTTAGAGATGGAAAATTGTACTCAATAGGAAGGATTGCTTCTAGACCATACACCAATTGAAACAATTTGAACCCGGTAGCAATCCAGATAGAGGTTTGATATGCCCACAAATTTGCACAAAGGATAAGGTGCCAATCCGATTTGTGGATCCCTATCATGTGTTGAAGCATTATTTTTAACACTTTATTGATAGCTTCAACTTTCCTAGTTGCTTGTGGGTAGTAAGGGGTCTATCATTCATGGTGAAGACCCAACTTGGCAGCAAGTTTAGACATCATGTGATTTCAGAAATGCTTCCCATGGTCTATAACTATAGCATGTAGTACACCAAACATTCAATGACGTGATTGAAGAGGAACAAAGTGAATATTTCACTGGTGTTATTATATGTAGGCATCACCTCGACCCACTTGGTAAAATAATCTACCAACATAATGATGTATTCATGCCCCTAGGCCAAGTGAGAGTTACATGTCATAAAGTCAGTGCCCCATTTCTCGAAAGGTCCAATGATGGTAACAATATGTAAAGGAGAAGGTGGAGCATGGATTTTATGGTCATAGATCTAGAAAGCATGACACTTTTGGACAAAAAGAATGCAATCGTGAAACATAGTAGGAAAAATGTAGCCAAAAAACAAAATACTTTTTGTAGTGGCATAACTAAACACACATGCCCAAGCATGGCATTCGCTTAGAGCTTTCTCAGCCTCCTCATGAATGAGGCATCATCTAAAAATTGTATCGATACCATAGTGGTAAAGAGTGTTGCCAGTTATAATATAGTGTTTAGCATAGTATTAGATACATCGCTGGTCAATGCGAGAGGTATCACACAAAAATTTTTGGGTCTGGATATATATGATGATGTCTTGATACCACGGGTCAGATGAATCTATCCAATACAATGACTTGTCTAGAATATAATCGTTAGATGTCGTTTCAGTTTCGGAAGTGGGAAGGTCGCAAACCAGTTTAGAAAAGACTAAGGATTTCTTGGATTTGGACTTGATGAACTCCAAATCAAACTCCTGAAGAATGAAAATCCATTTGGAGTAATTCCCCCCCACCAATTATCATGAAAAAATGTACATCATGGGTTGCAATAAGAAACCACCATAGTCTTGTAAAGCATAAAGTAGTGGCAAAACCTTTAGATAGCTTAGATAACTGTCGAAGCTAAATTTTAAACATGACTGTATTTGACTTCTATGTCGTTTAAGTTCCGACTCAAATAATAAATGGGATGTTCGTCCCCTATATTTTCCCTTTGGACCAATACCATAACAACGGTAGTAACTGTAACAACGTGGTACAAGAAGTAATCACATTGGTAATAAGGGGGATACAAAAATGATGCTTGATCCATAACATATTTCTAAGCATCAAACACCTTTTGGGCAGTGTCGTCCCAATGGAAGGGAACCCCGTTCTTCAATGATTGAGTAAATCATTTGGTCAATTTGACACAATTGGTAACAAATATCCGTAGAAATTTAGCATTCCCTTGGAGTCATTGTAGATGAATGAGAGGGGAAGGAGCAGGCAGATCGAGGATTACCTAGACTTTAAGTGGATCAATATGAATTCCTTACTGTGACACTACGAAGCCAAGAAATTGATTGGAGCAAACACAAAACACACACTTGTGTGGATTGAGCCTGATATTATAATGATGAAAATGTAAACATATCACCCTGAAATGTATGGGATGATATACATGATGTTTTGAGTGGGCAGGTAGGTCATCAAAATATGGTTTTGCAATGTGTTTAATTTTATAGAAGGCATAATTCATTTCCCTCTAAAAGGTTTCCCCAACATTTTTCAAACTAAAAGGGAGCTTTCACTATGAAAATATTCCCCATGGATAGATAAATGTGGTTTTATGTTGGTTTGAAGGAAGAATGTTGATTTGGTTATAGCCAAAAAATCCATCCATAAATGAAAATACTTCACTTCTAGCATAATTGTCAACAATCTGGTCGATAAATGGTGTAGGATAATTCTCCTTAGGAAAAACACGATTAGTGTCCTGATAATCGACACACACATGAATTATTCCCTTTTTCTTCATGACATGAACAATGTTTGAAACCTAATCAGTCTGGGGAACTAGGTAAATGAAACCAACACAGAGAAGTTTTTCAACCTCTGCCTTAATAGCAATAACCTTCTTAGGATGAACCAATTGTAAGTGTTTCTGAACTGGTTTAGCATTTTGATATGTTTTTATTTCATGCACAACAATATTTAGATCAATACCCGACATCTCTTCATATGACCAGGATAAAACGTCTTAGAATTCCTAGAAAGGGATTTGTAGATCTTGACCTTATTAGGAGAGAAAGATGCACCAATATGTACATTATAAAAAATTTCGAGCTTAATTGAAATATCAAGAGGGATAGTCTCTTCAATATTTGACAAATTATTCTTCAATAAGAATCGATATCGTGAATAGATGTGGAATTCGTAGATATCTCAATGATATTGGGTGAATAAGTATCACTAAGATTATCTTCAGAGGTATCATGTAGGGAGGAAATATGATGATTATCATACCACAACAAATCATTTAGCATCATAATCTCCATGATGCTCTCATCAGTAGAAAATTTACCAGAGAAAGGATCAATTGATGAGCCATAATCTAAGGAGTGATCAACCTAATTGATAGAAGATGAGAAATTAGAAGATGCCACACAAGACAAATATATGGATTCATATTGGAGCTCAATAGGGCTGAGCAACATGTGGTCACCAAATGAATCAATATTAGAAGCATCTGGAATTATCCAAGGATCAGATCGAGTAATGTAAGAAGATATCATGTTGATAAAGGAAACTGGGTTCAAGTTGTCGGGAGAAGGAAGGGGATAAGGAGGAGGAGAAGGAAAAAAAATATTCCCATAAGGAAGGAATTATTAAGAAATCCCACCCCAAAATAATGATAAGGTAATGAGAATTCACCCACAATAGGGTTGCTTCCGATAAAGTGAGAATTATTTGCAAATAAAGAGAGTTGGCCAATGGCCATAGTTCTCCCCTAGTGAGGGAAAGCAATAATTATAAAATAGGTTGAAACAACAACAACCACAGCATAAACCAATGTACAAACCATTAAAATGCTATAATCCAATGGTCCATCGATAACATCGACCTCTACTGACACCGTCTTTCCAGCTAATTGAACTTATAATGAACTCAAAATTCCATAAGGATTGAAGCCTCTTCCATCAAGGGCTTTGAGAGTAGGTGGTGAATCGTTGAGTTGGGGGGAACCAATGGCCTTCCACAATAAAGTGACATGATGCAGGTTGAAGCTCCTTCATCCATAATGGTTCGATGGATGGTCTTATTCTGAACAAAAAACTAAATCATAAAATCCATTTGCACTGGAAGTTTGGGCGTATGATTCTCAGGATTAAAGACTACAAGGCTAGAATATGAAGGATCAATGCCTTCAATTATGGCAAGTAAAGCCTTCTTCTGGGCAAGAAAATTTTGCAAAACCTTGAGAGTTGACATAACTGAAGGAGCTTGAGCTAGATCCTAAACTATTTTATAATTCTGAGTACCTCTCACACGAGGATTAAATGCATATTTGTGATTAACATCCTTCGAAGGTTTAATAGTTAATTTAGTTGGAACCACATTTTTGGTAGGATACGAAGTGGATGAGGCAAAACTGGTAGGTCGATCAGTAGCCTTACCAGTTGAGGGATTTAGATTACCATAGTCCTTATTTCTCATAGCCACCATAACATCATTATTCTATTTGGTGGAGGAAAGCATCATAACTGAGGAAGAGGAAGTGGGATACAATGCAACCATGTTTGCCTCTTGATTAGGAAAGGTATTTGTTAACACAATGGGAGGAACATATGACTTAAGGAACTGATTGAATTCTGCCTAATGTGGACAGCCTTCAGAGAAATTTTCCTCATTACATATTAATCAAGGATAATGAGGTTTTTGTTTTTTGTCAGGAGATGAGTTATTTTATTTATCCTGTGAAGGATTATCTTTCTTATTATTTCCCTTTCCTTTCTTCTTACTTCCTAGTTGCTAACATTTTCCCTTTGTGGATTGGGTGACATTAATCTAAGAAGTAGAAGTTGTAGGAGTAATGGAGGAGGGGTTTTGGGCAGTCACAACAGAAGTAGAACTAGATAGTTTTCCCAATGACTACTAGCTAGCGGAACCAATCATGCCATCAACGACATGTGATTCTTTACTGGGAGGTTGTGGAACAATATTTTGAGGTTGCAGAGCATTTGGTATTTTATCATAGAGCATGTCAGATTGTGTATAAATGAGATCAAGATATTAGACACAAGAAATTACTTTCTCTTCGGTCACAACTCCACCTTTAGCAACATCTTCTATTATGGATGGTAATAAAGAATTAATAAATCATCCAGCTAATAATTGGTTAGGAATGAAGGTTTTGACTAAGCGACAGAAACGTTGCCATTCATGAATGTGATCAGAAATATGATTGGAATCATATTGTTTAAAATAAGTCAAGAGTTTAGTTAAGATTTTATAGTGAATAGGCAACTGAAAATGAGTTAAGAACGTGGTTGTTAAGGCACTGAAATTATTGAATGAAGCTTATGATAATTAAATATACCACTTTGTTGTCATACCAATAAGTGTCTGATGGAAAAGGCGTAAATGGATTGAATCATCATTTAAAGAGTTCAAAGAACACCATAGATGATACGTCATCACATGCATAGGCGGTTCTTCTTTAGGATTTCCATTGAACTTGGGGATATCACTCAAAAATTTAGTAGGAATAATCGACCACCAAGAAAAGTGACAAATGG
>APFE031001534.1:88344-106150 GCA_000404065.3 Pinus taeda | reverse complement strand
GGGTCTCAGCCCTCTAAAACTAACTTAGATGCAGCTTAATCTCCAACTTCTTGTTATCAGAAAGTAAAGGTATCATACATCACATAAAAGTTCAAAATGACAATGTCAAGCTTCAAGCTCAATAGCTACACCTTTTTGAATAAAAACTTTGAATCCTAATGATCTTTTATTCTTGTTTATTTATACAAAAGGGTAGTTGATAGCAGCTCCCTTGAAAATAGGAGTGATTCCCTCCTTGATCTTGGAAATGGTGGATATTGTCCCTCTTGAGCTTCACTTGGACTAATAGTTACTCGACTACCAATGAATCCGAACTAGTGAGAGAGGATGTTGTGATCCCAAGCTGAGTTAGGGAGTTAAGGAGGTGGACAAACCCCCTAGATTCTCTCCTAGGTTGCCTCCATCAAGCCCCTGCACAATTATTGCCTAAAAAATGCTTCTTTTTCCTGTAATTAAACCACGTTAGGCCACATATTATGACAAACACCTTTTCTTCCTCTTACTAAGCATAATATAACAAAAAATGTGAATTAATGTGAGAGAAGGATAGTTTTGAGGTTGGAGGATGGCATGATGATCTTCAAAATATACCTATTGATGGGACTCATCATCACCCCTTACTGAAGGTGTTGCTCATCCTCTGAGAAACTTAGTCACCCATGTGAAGCTCTTTCATGGCCTTGGTGGCCTCTCTGACATCCCAGGGCTCCTCAGATGGTGTGCCCTCTTGTGGGTAAAAACCTGCAGTTCTTTTTATCTGAGTCCACTCCCTCTACTCTTATGTTTCATCTCTTCCTTCTTGTAAGCCTAGCAACAAGGGTGGACTGAGTTTGATTCCTATCCACCTGATTTTCATCCTCTACATGATTCTCTTGTATAATGGTGTTCTCTCCAAGGCATTCCTTAACCTTTCAGGAGAGTGATATTCTATGACTTGTAGACTGTGGGGTAAGGCATGCCATCTTCTCTGGAAAGCTTGCAAACTCTCTGTTCCCAACATTCTAAAGGTGTCTTCAAAGTCCAAAATGGCTTGATCTTGGGTAGCAATGTATATGGGTGCCAAAGTAGCATCACTGGAGATGAGGCTATGATTGTTGATGACAACCTTAGGTCTCATTAGCTCTGCTCTGATATACAAGGGTTCCTTCTCCTCCTTTGTCATCACCTTTTTCACCTCCTCAGCCCTTGTCTCCTCATGATTCAACTAATATGCTAAAGCCATTAGTTGCATGTCTCCCAATATTGAATTGGGATCCCAAAAATTCAGATTTGTCAAAGTGAGATTATGCATATAGAATTCATCTAACTTTGCCTTGTCTTCCATATTAGTTTGGTTACAAAAATCAATAAACTACTTGTAGTCCTGAAAAGGTAGTGACCCATATTGTGCTAGAGTTTTTATTTGGAACTGCAACCACTCCTCTTTGAGGAAGAGAGCATAAGACTTTAATGGTTTCCTGCATTGCAGAGCTTCCATAGAGAGACTTTCCATGGTGGCAAGTTTTGTTTCTTTCTCCTACAACCTATCTCTCAACCTTGTGCTTTATGCCTGTAGCTACTCCTTCATAATAAACTCCCTCAATCTCAAATCACTTAATTCCTTAGCCATTTCAACAACTTTCTCCTCCATGAGGCCCACATCTTCCACATTCTTGGATTTGGAAATTTGCATCCACCTGTTGGTTCCACCTCTCTCTCTCTCTCCAACTCATAAAGGAGTGGGATTGCAAAATTCTCAGGGATATCCTTTCCTCCTTCAACAAATTTGTAGTAGGACTCCAAGATAGGTTGTGGGTCAGCCTCTTGGAGCTCTTGTAGGTCTTTTCCAACTCACTTTGAGGTGGCTGCTTCTTTCTGTAGCTCTTTTTTGCACTCCTATAGCTTCCCCTGTTCTTCCTGTAGCAGACTCTGCCCCTCCTTCAGCAAACCTTGCCTCTCCTGTAGCAAACCTTGTTCCTCCTTTAGCTCCTCTTCTTCTAGTTTCTCAAATGCAGCTTGTGTCCTTGGCTTCTTGAAGGTCACTGAACTAGTGGTGGGCCTACCCATATGTTATAGGTGACTTGGTTTTAGTTTTAGTAGAAGTGACTTCATCAATCTTTCCTTCACGAGGTCCTATTTCTTCCTTTTTACTTGGTGATTCATTAATAATTATAGGGACCTTTGTAGGAGCCTGTGGTTTCTTTCTCTAATTCTAGTTCTCTTCCTGGTTCTGAAATACATGGGACCTTATCTTGATTGTTTCCTCTTGGGCTTGACAGGAGTGTCCAATGTAGCTAATGTTGCAGCTACTTCCTATTCAATATCCCATGGAAAGATACTTGTTTGATGTGGTTGTTCCTATTCTCCTTGGGCTTTAGAGGTCTCCTTAGGGCTTACTCTCCCTTCTACCTGCTTCTCCCCCTCTTCTCCTTTGATTTTGCTTCTCCTTCCTCTGTCTTTGTTGCCTCTTTTTCCTCTATTTTTCTCTCTTCCTCTTTTGTTTTTGTTGCCCCTTCCTCCTCTATTCTTGCTCCTTTTTCTTCCTTGGTTTTGCCTTATTTACCTCTAGTTCTAGAGTTTGGTGTCTCTCCAGGTGTGTTGGCTTGGGTTTCTATGAAAGTCTCCCTATCCATCTCCATAAATTTATTCCATAGGACAACGATCCTCAAGTGGCTCAAAGCATCCATCACTATTAACTTGATGAGGCCACGGTGAGCTAAGTTCTGGTGCTTTCCTTCCCTCGCCTTCTGAATCATCTCCATGAATGACTGACAGAGGAAATGGGGAACACTAAGTATTTGAAGGAGAGGCAATTATGCCTTGAATCTCAACTCATGGAGCAATCTGAAGTGTTAGGCATAAATCACACTCAATCTCCCTTCACAAGATATATACTTGAGGATATGGTGACCTACCTCATCCCAAGGGTAAGGTATACTTTCTCTTCTTACTCCATTATTATCTTCTACATGTTTCTCTTTTAAAAGGAAGAAGTTTTTCCTAGTTGTGACACTCACTTGCTTGTCTTCTTTACTCCACCTAATTCCTAGAAGTAAGGTGGTCACCCCGCTTAAGGTTTCAGGACTGAGAGAGATGGCCAACCCTCTGACAACAGTAGTGGCATTGTCTTCCTCTTGAGAATGTAATAATGGTAAATTCATGAGCAAGATCATCATCATACACCTTTAGTAACTCAAAGAAACCCAACCATTGGTGAATCCTCTTAGTGTCTGAGGGTTATCTTCTTTTAAATCCTCCCCCCATTTCTTCTACTATTCCTCCTTGGTGTTATTTAGGTGTGGAATTCAAAAAAATTCAAATGATCTCAGTGGTGAAAGAATGCTAAATTTCTTGGTAGTGGTGAGGGAGAAGGGTACTCAAATTGATATCAACCAAATTATTTTCTCCTCTTTTAACTACAACAATTTTCAAAAAGACCTCCTACTGATCAATTGATTGTTACAGACTCTTAATTTCAAGCAAACTTCTCAGACAAATGGATGCATAAATGAGGAAGGAGGGTGTCACTTACTTCTTGTCAAAACAATTTCGTGTATGCATGAAGGTTTTGAGACAATATGTCATCGATGCCTATACATTCTCCCTCTAAGGCCACTTCATCACATACACATATTGACATTCCCATAGCTAAATGAGGGGAGAGGAGAGAAATATTTGTCCAAGACATGCATCTAGAGGTACAAGGAGAAAAGGATGAGGAGGAGGAAAAACCATTCTACATGGATGGCCCTAGCAAACTACCCGAGCTGACATAATTTATTTCTTTGGCATGATGACATAATTTATTTCTTTGGCATGATGTTGTTTTACGTTATATTACTTAAACATATTTCAGACTATGACATTATCATGTTTTGGCACAACATATTATAGTTTTTACTATGATACATATTTTGATGGCATTATGGTTGATGGGAGACACATGGGTTGTTTCACATGTTTCTTTATATATGTTTATGGATGTTGGGTTGATTCATATGTCTTATTTTTATGGTGATGGTGTTCTCCATGTTGCCATAGTCTCAATAATTTGGTTTCATGGGAGTTACAAGGTTTAATGGAAATATTTCATGGACATTTGGGGTCCCCATCTACTAATATAAATATAAATAATTATAAATACCCCTTATAAATGTCTTCTCTTGAATTAGAAAGAAAAAGCGTTCAACATAATACAAACATTAGTTATAAAACAATTTTTCCCTCCAACTACCCAAGGAAAGAATAAAACTAAGCAAAAGGCACATGAGAAAGGTTTGAAAATAATAGTGAAGATAGGTATGCATAAATTTTAAATTTATTATTTTCCATTTGATTAATTCATTCTAGAGTACAAGAGCTTAGTTGTTTTGCTGACAACAAAACTCCTTCAAGGAGTGACAAGGAGAAAGTGAGCTCATCTGGTTTTTTAATTAAGGTTGGTATTTATTTGTTGTGTTATTTTGTGTTATTAGAATGTTGGATATTTATTATATTAGTGCTAATTGATGCACATTTTGTTGAACATATTTCCAATAATATCAAAAGAGTCCAAGTTGCCCAACACTTTGTCTTAATTTTTAGCATTACGAGTGTCAACGTATGAGTCTTTTTACATCTTAAACATATTAAAGTATATTTCTAGTCTAGATTCTTGTAGGAATCCACCAAAATAGTATCTTGTACTCATATTTTTATTAATAAAATGAACAATCCACAACTTATATCTTTCTGGCATATTTCTCCAAAAAAAATACCCTATGTTGCTAATTTTTATGAGCAAAATTTTCTCGCATTAATGGCTGAAAATTATTAGTTTGTAACAA
Organism: Pinus taeda; assembly: GCA_000404065.3. NCBI lineage: Eukaryota > Viridiplantae > Streptophyta > Pinopsida > Pinales > Pinaceae > Pinus > Pinus taeda. The sequence continues at coordinate 101,345 of APFE031001534.1, read as the reverse complement.
AGTATGATCATGAGATTTTCCTATAATTTCATTCATTAATTTCTTATTAGTTTTTTCAAATTTCAATTTATTTTCATCACAAAATGTAAATGATTATTTATATGCTCTCCATTTCATTTGTTTCTTTGTTGTCTTCTATACAACAACTTCATTGGGGCTTCAATCATGCATCATGTCTCCATAAAGTGTCTCAGCGATACTTCCACAATCCTTTTCAAAAAATACTCAATACTATTGCTCTAATTATCTAGCTAATGATGCTTCATCAACAAGCTTGCAAGATGCTCAATATAGTCTCCAATATGCTCCAAATAAATCTTCAAAGTCAAAGCTCAAAGGTCAAGGATGTATGCTCTAAGATTGATCTAGAAGAGTCGTCACAAAAGGTCTTCAAGGTCACTTCGCAGGTGATCAAAGTGTCTTAAAAGATATTTCAAAATTTCACTTTAAGCCCAGCTAGCTATAGTCCTTTTCAAGGTTCTTCTCCTCAAACAACCCCTCTTTATAAGTGTTTTCCAATGGTGTTTCCTCAACAACTCTTTTTCAAGTGTACTCCTATGATGCTTCATTAACAACCGCTCTTCACATGTATACTCCAATGTTACTTATTCTTTCAATATCCTTCAAATGATACTCAAGGTTCTTCATTTAAGGAATTCAACCAATTCCCAATATACTAAGATATTTACAAGAACCTGTCACATAGATATTTACAAGTATGCCCACAAGATCAAGGTGCTGGTCAATAAATAGGTCACAAGTTATGGTTCATCATCCTTCTCAGATCTGAGGCTCCATAGTCAACAAGCTTCATATCCTCCATATTTTTAAGCCTCCATAATTTAGGTTTAAAATTTTCAAGCCAAGATCCATAGGTCTAAGCTCCTTTTATCACAGGTTTTCACCCTCAAATTGAAAATTCTACCACAGGGCTAAGACTTTCTTCTTTCCACGGGGCCAAGAACATGTCTTCAATTGGTTGCACAAGTTTGAAAGTACTGCCACAGGTCTTAGGTATTGCAGGTCAGGAATGAAGGTTGAGTTTTGTCTCGGGTCTTGAGAAAGAGAATCTAGTCTGTGCTTGAAAAAAACAAGGTTTTGTTCACAAATTAAACCAAATTGGGCTGCAACAAAAGAAGAATTTTTAATCCACAAGTACTCCATGAGTAGAGAGAGATATAGCCCAAATACTAATCACATAATACTCAACAAGACTTGCCCAAACAATAATCTACAAATTTCATCCTCCTATAGTCTCCTTTTCTGTTGTGTATATTATACCTACACTGAGTTGAAATAAGGAAATGGAGGAGTATAAGCTACTATTTATACTAGCTCAACCATAGTTTGAAGGGACACATCTATTGGAGGAGCCGACCTATAACTCAAATAATTACTAATTTTTCCAATGAATTTTGTTAGTTAATTTATTGATACCATGGTGATGTCATATCAAAGGCCTTTTTCCCAAGCCCTACTCTTTCCAGATTAATAATCTCAATCTCACTTTAGTGATCACTAGAGATGGTGTTTCTTAAACAATTAACTGTAGGAACAATAAAAGCAGAGGATTTGTGAGGAATTCCATGGGATTCTGAATGATATATCAAATTATAATTCAATATCTTTGAGATGATGTTGCTATCATAATTATGAAACTCTCTTCACAAATCATCTTTAACACAAGAGACATTCCAATCATCTCCAACACAAGATGATAGTAATGAGTTCCAAATCCTTCATATTCGGATGAGTGTTTATTATCTTGTTATCCTATTGTGAGAACTAGTGCCAAATGTCCATTCTATTTGTGTCTTAAAAAACTGACCTGTTGCTTACTTCTAATTGTGATAACTCCACCATTTTTCTTGAAGTTCCCCCATTGACATATACTACTAGGGATTTAACAGTGCAAAGTATTTAACAATTCTTAGGGCCCCATTGACAATGGAATCATACACAACACATATGTGAGTAAGACATGATATGCTCTACTAGTCCTTCACGATGTGTATGCGAAGTTTGTAACAATCTTATCATAGACATTTATACATGAATATCAAACAACTTTTATAAGGTTTATGTCGTGAATATCAAACCAATTTTTTCAAGCCACAAACATATGGCACATATATAATATGCCATTATTTTGATCATGTTACGATCCATATGATGATAAATTTTATAGCTGATTAATTTATGAGACCTTACAATAGTTTATTGCGTCGAAGATCGTGGAGAACATCGTGACTCACAATGAAGTAAAGGTAGTTGGTGTGTTCTTTTGCTCTCTAGGAAGAAGTTAAGCTTTAGAGCTCACTAGAAACTTCACTTGGATCTCACAACTGGTAAGAGGAACCATTCGCAACCAAGTCTAGGGAAGACAAAGCATATTGGTCAACAGTTAATGCCCTGTCATTTTGACAAAACCTTATGAATACACAGACATAATTCGTCCCCTCATGATTTTTTCCCTTCAACATTCTATTAAACCCTAGCCACAACAAATAAAATACGGCATGTCAACTCCCAACCCATATTACGGTCTCACAATGATGGGTTTTCCATGCATGCAACACAAAAATGTATTAATTCCCATCAAGATATCTCAACCCACACCCATGCATTGTATACATTAGACTTAGTCAAGCTGTTACATATCTCATCATTGTTAATATGATAAAATTGGGGTTTGCCACTGTATGATTTTCTTGGCTTATATGCTAAGCTAGGCCATGTTAAAAGAAGTAGCGTGAATTACTTGTAAATCCATCCTCATCTCGAACACATTCCAACATATGAAAGAAGACATATAATGGCTATTTTACATACAACTCAAAAGGTATTTGGTCCTCACCTTTCCATTTTAGTTCATACATTTATCATTATGCCATGCCATATTAGAAATTTGTCAAGTAAACATAAGGTACTTTTTGGCATGTTGTGATTTTAAGTTTGATATGGCCCATGCATAATTTTTGAATCTTTCTTAACTTGAAACTATTAAGTGGGTAGAAGTAAAAGAAAAGAGGGCAAGAGTACAAGAGGGTTTTAGGCCAAAGCATTCTATAGTGGATCATGGTATCACGTTGAGAAACATTGTTGAAAAGGTTTGGGAGGACAAATAAGAAGTATTTTTCTGTTTTTTTGACTTCAAAAAATCATTTGACACAGTCCCTAGAGATAAGTTGTGGCATAGAATGGAAGAACTTGAAATTCATGTAAATTACAGAGCCATTGTCCATAGACTTTATGAAGAGGTGAAAGTCAAAATTATAACCTCAACATGTATTTCAAAAATCTTTAGAAGTGGCATTGGAGTCAAGCAAGGTTGCCCTTTATCCCCTACTCTTTTTGGTTTATACATTGATAAATTGGAAAAGTGGCTAAATCTGCAAGGTGGAGATGGTGTTCGGTTGGGGGAGTTTGTGATAAAGCTTCTTTTATATGTCGATCATATTGTGTTTATTTCTAAATCAACCCATGGATTTCAAATGCACTGATATGCCCTTGATCATTTTTGTAGAGCAGTGGGGATGCAATTCAATACTAGCAAGACCAAAATAATGATTTTCTCTAATAAAAGGAAGTAGAGCCAACATACTTTCTTCTTTGATGAAAACATTCTTGAAGAAGTAAATGAGTACAAGTACCTCGGGATTGATTTCAACAACAAACTCAATTGGGAGGACTGAATAAAGAAGAGAATTTTAGGTGGGTGGAAAGAATTATATGCTCTTGAAAACATTCTTAGAGAGGCAGAGTTATGGGATTGGAAAACTATTAAAGTGATTTTTGGACTCCTAGTTTGTCCAGTGATGCTATATGGGTGTGAATTGTGGGCTAGCATCTCAAAATGGAAAGAAATTGAGAAAATCCAAAAACATTTGAACATGAGAAAGTTAAAAATAAATAGTTCAGTACCTTATGAGATAATGTTGAGTGAAACAGGAGCAACTCCCATCGAAATAATTGTTATGGTGTGACTCATAAGATATATAAAAATAATTGAGAAAATGAGAGTAGGTAGAGGTCTAATGGTATCTTCAATGAAGGCATGAGTGAAAGAAAGAAAACATGGATGAAAAACTGGAATATATACCTCAATGGCTATCCCATAAATAGCAAGGATCTAGAGAATTTTGTTGTGGAGAAGTTTCGTAAAAGGGTATGGGGAAAAGAGTTGGGTAGAAAGAAGAAGTACTACATTAAGGAATTCAAACCTACACCTGATCTACAACAAAAAGAGTTCATTGGAGCTAGCATTCCGTGGAGGGAAAAGGTTCTTATTGCTCAATTAAGGACCAACTCGCATCAACTTCCGTGTGAAACAGGACGGTGGAAAATTCCTAAAGAAGCTTGGGAAGAACGGGTGTGTACATTTTTCACGTCTGGTGTAGTGCAATCCAAAGAACATTTCATTTTGGATGTGATGCTTTCAAAGACATCAAAGAAAGTTATGAGAACATGTTAGCATTAGTTTCTTGGCATTTTCTTTTTCAGTCAGGGGATTATTGAAAGGTTGGGCCAACTCATGATCAATTTGAGTTGGAAAGGGATTGAATTGCAAAAAGTGAAAAACATGGAACTAATGGTCTCATAGACTATTTTTAGTCTCGTGGACCTTAAAATATCATTTCATTGCCCAAAAAAGACAATAATTGACATTTTTTGCATAACAGGCTTACTCCACACCATACTTACCATTTCACACCTCCCACATTGAGACATTTTCCCCTACCTTTTACCATTTTCATAATCACACTCAAATTGAAGTGCTAGAAAGTTTATGAATTTTCTCTATAGCTCGCAAATCGGTTCAGGAAAAAAATGAAAAACTCAGCCCTCATTTCACTCACAGGTAACCAAATTGACCTCACTAAAGTGTTATTCTCAAACATGTTGCTAATTTTGATCATATATTTGTTCATTATTCTTTCCAAATCTTCTATATTAGTACTCATCCATGCCCATATCCATGGCCACCATTATGAAGCAAAAATAAAAACTTAGAATATTGTTTTTTCTTTACTCAACTACAAATACTCATGTATTTTCTCTATAGTTTGTGAAATCTATCTTTTGCATGTTATGTTTTAGATAAAATACTCATGTATAAATATATCACACAAACTAAAATACAATGTTTTACTAAGCATGATACATGAGCACACAAATATCTCATTTTTCATGTCATCTTCATTATATCAACTTACATGTTTTTTTGTAACACTTTCTTTTGTTGGATTCATGATCAATCCCTTTCCCTGTGTTATATACTTTTCATTGTGTCTATGCAAAACACTCCAAAATTTATGTCAAACATGACTTTAAACATTATGTTATTTTTACTGATTATATATTTATGCTCAACAATTAATGGCTACATGATATATTTTTTTGATCACAATACATTATGAGTTCCTTTAACAAAGGTTCTTGAGGAAACAAAAAGGGAAAACCCAAAATAAAAGATGTATCATGGAGGGGGAATAGAAATAAAAGAATTATATTCTCCTTACACTTTGACATGGGCTTTGAGGAGTTCAATTAGTTGACCTAGGTTATGTTAAAGAAAGTGTATATTCACTAAGATTATTTTTGTAAATTACAAGAATGAGTTTCTTTCTCGATTCATAAGTCTAGGAAAGTCAAAGAGTCAAAGTCATGTATAAGGAGATCTTCTTGAGCCTATGTGTAAATGTATACTAGTCTAAAAGGCCCTCCAAGACAAGCACAATCCTCCAAGACAAAGCACAAGAAGAATTTTGCAAACAAAACGTTGGAAAATCCAGTCAAGTCGGCCAACAAAAAAAATTAAAGGATGTCATGTCGACTTGCATTAAAGACACATCTCTTCATTGCCTCAAGTCATATTATTATGAAGTCGAAGCTACTATATATACCTTGCTATGGATCTGCGCAAAACAAGGTCAGTCATAGGCATGTTTTCATCTGACATCTGCATTATAGGAGATAAGATGTCTCTACCATCTTCGGTGACAATCACAGTGGGTCATAATCTTAGGTTCTTCATAGTGATTACAGTCTCAGCATAGATGCAAAGATGAAGGTCTCAGTGTAGAACGCTTTGTCTCAGCAAAACATCATAATCTCGATATATTCAATGTAGTGATATCTTCCCATACCTTTATATAAATCTCATACAATTACAATGATGAATATCATTGTGTCTTGGTCTCAATATGATCACATTTTTCCATACTCAACATGGTCATAACACATAATAGGCACAGGCACAGTCAAGGCATAAAATGCGATGATAAGGATCTCAGTCATCCTACAGAGACACACTCTGTCTCATATTATGGACGCAATCATAATCTCGGCACAACGTTTGATGTAGATATAATTTCGGTCATAATCCTAATAAAATATCTCAATGCAGGTTTAGTATATAGAGCTCGTTGGTACAATGATGATCTTCGTAAAGATGCAATGATAATCTGAGTGAATATATAGTGATGATCTCAGTAAATGAATTTGGAGATTCCTTTGCAGCTCTTAGATTTTCCGATTCCATCTGCAACTCTTCATCATTCAATCCCTCCAAGATCTATTATATTACTGCGGCTCTTTACTGCGAAGATCTGCAACTCTTATACACCATATTAGATCTACAGAGATCAACAACTCCATTGATACACCATATTACATATGTCGATTTCTCTGCGGCTCTTAGATCTGTCGATTCCTCTACGACTCTTTCATGCGGAGATCTGTGGAGATCTAGAATACAGCTCTAGGTGGAGATCTAGAATACTAGTTTCGACATACTACATGCATATTACTATGGCTCTTCTTTGTAACCAAGTCTTGGAAACCATTGCTAGAATGTAACCAAGTCGTGATATAGATCTGTGACTCTTCACTTCTCTTCTCATCGATTGGGCCTTAGATCTGCGGTTCTTCTCTTTACTGTGGTTTATAGATCTACGACTCTTCACTTCTCTTTGGTAATCTTCTGTGGCTTCTCTTTGGCAATCTTTTATACTCAGCAGAAGAGCATTCTCCAGATGGCTCCCAGCTTCATGAAAATAGCTGCTGGCTTAGTTCCGTCCACCTCTGGGGGGCAAGCTCCTGCCCATATCATCAGTGAAGCCTCAACCCCCATTGTCCAGGTGGTCCAAGCCTCACTCGATGAGGATTTGAAGTTCTCTGAGACTGCCCTAATCTGCCGATTCAATGGCTTTTGGCATAGACTGACAACTCTCCACAGTTGGATATCAGAGGCATGGAAGCCTTTAATTCCCGATGCAATTAATATCTACCCCTATGCTAGGGGTTTCTTTATAGTAGATTTTGGAACCCCTAAAAGGAGACAATGTATTCTAGTTTCCAGCCCTTGGTTTTGGGAAAAATCAGGCCTATTCATGAGGCCATGGAACCCATCATTCGATCCCTCAACAATAGTCATAACCTCAGCACCAGTTTGGGTGAGATTGCTAAACCTACCCTTGCATCTCTAGAATTTCTCTTCACTAAAAGCAATTGGAAATGCAATTGAGAAATTTTACTGCAAGTGCCCAGAAACAAAGGAATATGCCAGAACCACCTATGCGCACATCTGTGTGGAAATGGACTTCAGCGCCAGATTCCCAGCTAAAATACACCCAACAAGTAAAGACTATGTGTGGAACCAGAAACTCGATTATGAAAGTGTCCTCTTCAAATGTCGATCCTGCTTTGAGACAGGCTACCTAGCCAAAAATTGCCTAAAAGCTTCCCAGAAAAATTCTGCTAGAAAAAATCACCACAGATCTACATGGTGGGAAGGAGCACAAAAGGAACACTACACTATCATCAAAGAAGAACACTCTCAAGAAAAATCTGAATCACAAGAAATCGGGCAAGAAAGAAACAACTCTCAAGACTAGCAGGGGAAAAGCCCCGCCCAACAACAAAAGAGTGAAGTCGACAACCCCTCAAGCATCAACAATTATAAGGGTTCGAATTCCGCACAAAATAAATCTTCATTTAATAGCAAAGCAGATATCCTAAACCAAACTTCTTCTCCGACTATCTTCAAAAGGACGAACACAATAGATCACGAAGCTAAGATACCAATGTCTGTTATGAAACAAACTCACAAAAATATAGAAAAGATAGATCAATGCCATAGAATTTAGCCTCTTTGAGGGGGAAACCTCCTTTACATTACACAAATGAATGCTTCTTTGTTGCTTCAAATGACAAAACCTCCTTTCTATATATAGGAGTCTAAGGAGTCACAATATAACCCATCCGACCAAACAATAATAATATAAAGGCACACAAATAACAATAGAGGGATTCTATGGGGCACAATAATAACAATATGGGGACAATAGGGGCACACAAATATTAATAAGGGATATAACTACAATAGTAATGGGGTAATCACTAGTATTATAGGGACCTCACAATGTCCCAAGAATTAGAAGAGATGAAGGAGATACAAGATAAAGAAAGTTGGAAGATCTTAGAGAAAAAAAGAAAGCTATAACACCAATCTCGCCAAGAAAGATGAGGAGCCAAACAATTAGAAACTAAGAAAGAAAATTATAGGTCGATATACCAATTTGGTCTCAGTGGACATTAACCATCATCATCATCATCATCATCATCAATGACTATCTCAGCGAATGTATAATAATGATCTCAATGATGGTACATCTATGATGAACTCAATGATGACATTGGTAAAGCAATAATGATGGTGATGATCCTAGTAGTGCCAATAAGAGGATTGGTGTCATGGTCTGGGAATGGCTTAATTAGGTCAAGGGTCATGATCTTGGTATTCATCAATGGGAGTCTCTATAAGAAGAATTTTATGGGGGTTTTCCTCTCCAAGAGGGAGAGTTTTTGGCCTTGGCATAAAGCCAACATAATGTGTTATTGTCTCTTTGTTTTGGTAGCTATTTGATGAACTAAGAAGACACATTTTAATAATAAAAAGTGAAGACTATGCTAAGAAGAAAAGTTAAAACACCTCACAAATAGTTATCAAGCTAGAAGAGTCCTATCATAACTAATTGCCCTATATTATTCAACATGGCATTAGAGCTAAGGTTCAGATGTCAAAGGAAGGGCAACAAAGAGACATACAAGGATTAGTATTCAAGGAAAACAAAGCAAGTTGAAGGGTTTTGTCAAGATTGAAGGATCAATTCCACAACAAGCAATCTACAATAGCAAGAACTTATGTCTCCATAACCATAATAAAAATGCCACCAAGACCCTCATCAAGGTGTTTACAAAGAAAGGTAACTCAAAAGATCTCCAAATCAAAGATCACTTCATATTGAAATAGGTTGAAACCCTAGTAGAAATCCTGATCTCCACTACTAAAGAATGAAAAGAATATTGAGGAAGAAAAAACATTTTCATCACCTTCAAGGTTATAAAAGCAAGGATCATTTCCTTTCCCTACAAGAATATCATCCAAGGGAAGCAGCAAATCATCCTCATCAAAAGGAAGCAACCTTTTCCATTGAATAAAGGCTTTCCATCGAAGAGAACACCATCCAAGAGGCAAATCCAATACATCATCTCCAACCAGCATCAAAGTGATCAAGTAGAAGAGTTCATCTTCACTTGTCAAGTAAGTATCTTTCATTTTAAAACCAGGTCTGGTTAAATGACTTCATGACTGTAAGGAGATCTATGGATTGAATGGGTCTTCAAAGGTCCTTGCATGAAATGGGGAGGATTGTCATAATCCTCATAGATAAAAGAAGTTAATGAACATATAAAGGAAAAAGGTCTTCTTTGAATTCAAGGGAATGAAACATTAAGGTTCTCTCATCCCCATTTATGAAGAAAGAAGACATCAAAGAGATATATGAAATACTAGAGGATACATTCTATGAAAAATGAAATATAGAAGGTCACATCACTTAGACATGATCTACACAAAATGAAGGTTTCAAATAAAGAAAGAACATCTTCATGAGATCTCCATTGACAGATCTAGGAAATATGATAAGAAGATAATAATCAAGGTAACAAATATCCATGAAAAAAGAAGGTTACCTCATTCGACAACTTGTGGTATCTATGACATAAGGAAAAATGTTGAAGAACACAATTATGTGTAGAAAGGAAAAGAAAAAATAGTATAAGATTCAAGAAAGAGGCTCATATCACCAAAAAATGGAGGAAGCTAAAGAAAAGGGCCAAGGAATGAGGGAGCCATATATCTCCACTACGATTAAGATGGCCTCCCTCACAAAAGGATATTATCTTAAGCTCCTTTATCTTAAATTAAAGAGATGGCCATGATATTAAGATGCATTGTGGCATCATGAAAACATTAGAAACAAGAGTTTGTGACATTACCATGGGAATCATGAATGAAAAAATCCATGGCATACAAACATGTAGGATATAGCTCCTGGGAACCTCAATGGACATTGAAGGAAAGGAAGGTGTAATCGAGGATAAGGCTCATCATAGATCAAGTCAAAAAGGAAGCATCTGCTAGTTGGGGATATACAATATCCTCAAAATTCTCTGATGGAATCCTCATCGTAGGGCTCACTAATCTAGAGAGAAATAAAGTGGTTCATCAAGAACTCCAACTCATGGAATTCATGGATAATGTTATGGTGACATAATAATAGAAGCAGATCAAGGGGTTGAAGACACTTCAACCAAGAAAGTTGTTGGAAGAAGCCTAGATGACCTAAAGGTGAAATGAGGTATGTATGCATGCATTTAATTTTAAAATGTCATGTCGTATGGTTGTAGGTAATATAGATCATCACTTATATATTAAGAAGCATGATAAAGATAAAAGGATATCCCCCTCTTAAAGGATGCAAAATGGCATAAGTCACACTAGATGAAATCAACATAATATGTCCTCATACAAAGTATGAGGTGGTTGAATATAATTACATAAACCTGATTAGAAACCACGAGAAAGAGATCGTGAGTTATGAAACTATGATGAAGGAAATCTACAGATCTGTCAATTCCTCTACTCTTACTATGATGAAGAGCTGACTAGGAAATCTCCCTGAAAGATATGAAGACTTTGATGAAAATCTGAAAATTAGAGACCCTTGACAATAGATATCTTTGGGAAACGTGTCAACAAGTATGCACGATGCTGATATCTACTGAAAATATGTCATGATGAAGAGACATTTCGAAAGGTATGATTTTATTTGATGATATGTTTTTATTTCTTGAATAATATTTGGATGAGTTCATGCAGGGCTACTAGAACAAGAATTATAAGTGAAAGTACAACTAGTATTCATGCAATGGATACTCCTAAAATAAGCATGATGAGAAAGAAGTAGCCATATTAAGAATGTTCCAGTTATGTACCAAGAAGGCCACTTTCCATGAAAAAAGAAATGACATGACAAAGCAAGAATGAAAGTGATCGATGGCCAAAAGCCCTACAAGGAAGAAGCTCGACTAAATTTCATGACATCAAGAAAAGAAGTTGATCAAGTCGATGAAGGACCCACGAAGAAAAAATTATTGATGAAAGGAGAATCCCTAATTAGGAGGGAGGCTAGATTAAGTCACCCCTGATTAAAAATGGAGTGATAGATGTGTTTTTCACTTTCATGTGTCATGCACTAGACAACGACTGACAACTGTAAGTCTTAGAGAAGGCCATGAATGGAAATGTAGACACATGATAGACACAACATTCTTATCTTCAACTGGGAAGAAAGAATGGAGGCTTGGGTAATTATTTGGAATCCGATGCTCTTTGATGATGTGTAGGGAATCCAAGATAAGAGTAGGAAGGAGGAACGATATTCTTTGAGGGCTGGGAACCCAAGGGAAGAATAGTCCTAGAAGGGCATACTTAGTGAACATCTGGGTGGGTATGTACCTTGAGAGATAATGATGAAGTTGTCTATAGTCATTGGTCTCACCAACATTATGCTCTGATCTGATGAGAGATAGAGCTACCGGTCAAAGCCTTGTTGTGGAAACAACGTTGGTTACTATGATGCTCTACAAATGGGTTACCAATGTGATTCTTCTTATGAGAAATTCTTCAGATTGAGAATGACCAAGTACCATTATAAATACCTCCCTAGTTAAGAGGGAGTGTTGAAGAAAGTGTAACCAAGTTCGGTATTTACAAATATAATTTTGATCTCTGTACTTGTCAAGGAAAAGAAATATTAATTTTGAAAATTATACGAATGAGTTTCTTGCTCATTTCATAAGTCTAGGAAATTCAAAGAGTCAAAGTCATGTATAAGAATCTCTTCTTAAGCCTATGTGTAAATGTATACTAGTCTAAAAGGCTCTCCAAGATAAGCACAATCCTCCAAGAAATAGCACAAGAAGAAGTCCACAAACAAAAAATTGGAAAATTCAGTTAAGTCGGCCAACAAAATAAATTAAATGGTGTCATGCTAGCTTGCATTATAGACGCATCTCTTCACTAGCTCAAGTAGGCTTATTATGAAGTGGAAAATACTATATATAGTGATGAGCCCCAATTTTGGTACAATTCGGGCTCATTTTGGCCTACTTTACTCGCTCAAACCATTCATCTTTATTTGCTTATGCATGCATTTCTTAGTAATTTCGTGTTGTTTGTAGGAGGAAGGTTAGACACTTTATCCACGTGACTAATGCATTGTGATTCCAGGTTTTGGCATGGAAAAAGGGGAACAAAAGACAACGTAAAAGGAGTAAGGAGACATAAGGTGGCACTGCTGATTTTGTGAAAGGATGTCCACGGTATTGGGACATTCCTCGTGATTCCCACCGAGAACTCTGAGCTCCAATCAATATCCCCTCCGAGCCTCAGAAGTAGCCAGCTGTCCTACAGGAACAACAGTCATTAACTGTTGACTGCCTCACAAATCCACATTTAAACTTCAACTGGACAGCCGAGCTCCTAGAATCAAGGCTACTTGGCGGATCATCATCTTTTTTGTATAAATATGGAGGTCGTAGCCTTAGATAGGTTGTTGAATCTTTTGGGTTATCATATCATTTTGGAATCA
>APFE031001534.1:63409-73811 GCA_000404065.3 Pinus taeda | reverse complement strand
TAGATGCTTCCTTGTCATTTATACGAACCACACATCTCTTCATCACAGTCCCATACGTATTTCTCCTTGCGTTTTGGATCACTGTTTAATAAAATCACGGTATACTTAGTATAGGTTGATGCTTTCTTGGTTTGATCAACAGTTTCGGTCATTTGTTTCATTTACACTCTTCTCCATCTCGTTCATTTCCATCTTCTCTGTTTTAACCTTGCATGCAACCACGTTTCTTTGCCTTACACCGCGTTCTGCCCGTTCCTAAACATCTCCTAATCCTCACTTAGCCTCAGTCCTTGACCTTTCACGTCCATCACTCCAACACGCTCCTTCCACCTATCTTCCATCTCATCCTTCCATTCCCGAGCCATCACCAGCCTGATCCTTACCTCTCACATCCCTTCCTACCCGTCCATCACCTCTTCCTCACCTCAGTCCTCCACGGTAGACCATCCTGTAGCAATTCAGAGACATCCTGTAGCAATTCAGAGACATCCTGTAGAAAACCCTGAGTTTCCTGTAGAATCCCCTGCAGACATCCTGTAGGAGGTCTTCCACGCGGTTGCTGAGCTTCTGCACGTGGGACGCCTCTGTGGATGGATGCCAAGGGTCCATAGGGACCTCGCTTAGCCTCCCCAACCTGCCCCACGCTTTCCTTCCTTCTCCATCCAATCTGCACAATCAAACCCTAATACGTAAACAAAACACAATCACTCCACCTACTTAATGAAAAAGTATAAAAACATGTCCCTGATAATGTCAGTAGTGTAGATTCATGCATTTCCACTTGTTAGATGTAGTAGTATCATTGGTAGAAGTAGACTAGTTAAATTAGGGTTTCCTAGGGTTACATGCATTGAATTACTTTTAGTTCATTTTTGTCAATTAGCTTAGTCTCCTTTGAGCTAGCTTTCGTCCATCATTGATAAAGCTTCTTCTGTGAGCCTATAGAAGTTGGCTTGAGCCCTAACAGACTTGTGCCAGCTGACCAAGTGACAGCTGCAACAAGATCTAGTACTTGTGCATATAGCACCGTCGCTTCCAAGTTTGTACGAACAACCGGGTTGATAAAATGAGAGACAGGAAGCCTCAGGAGTTGTAGCATTATTGCTACAATACTGGAGCTCACCATATAGCTTGCTATGGATATACGCAAAAGAAGGTCAATCACAAGCATGTTTTTGTATGGAATCTGCATTACAGGAGATAAGATGCCTCTACCTTCTTCGGTGACAATCACTGTGGGTCATAACCTCGACTCCTTCAAAGTGATTACAGTCTCGACATAGATGCGAAGATGAAGGTAACAATGCAGAATACTCTGTCTCGACAAACAATCATGATCTCAATATATTCAATGAAGTGATATCTTCACATACCTTTATGGAAATATTAAACAATTACAATGATTAATATTATTGTGTCTTGGCCTCCACATGATCATGTTTTGGTAATCAAAACACTCATAACACATAATAGGAACAATGATAATCAAGGCATAAAATGCGATGGTAAGGATCTTAGTGATCCTACAGAGACACTCTATCTCATCTTATGGATGCAGTCATAATTTTGGCACAGTGTTTGATGGAGATACAATTTTGAAGTCATAATCATAATAAAATATCTCGGTGCAACTTCAGTATATGGAGCTCGTTGGCACAGTGATGATTTCCCTAATGATACAATGATAATATCAGTGAATATACAATGATGATCTTAGTAAATGAACAATGACTATCTCAGTGAATGTACAATAATGACCTTGATGACGGTGCAACTATGATGATCTCAATGATGACCTTGGTAAAGCAGTAGTGATGGTGATGATCTCAGGAGTGTCAAGAGAAGGATTGGTGTCACGATCTTGGAATGACTTAATTAAGTCAAGGGTCATGGTCTTGGTATTCATCAATGGGAATCTCTATAAGAAGAATTGTGTGCTGGTTTTCCTCTCCAAGAGGGAGACGTTTTGGCCCTGGAAAAAAGCCAACATCGTGTGTTCTTGTCTCTTTGTTTTGGTAGTTATTTGATGAACTAAGAAGACCCACTCTAATAATAACAAGTGTAGACTATGCTAATAAGAAAAGCTAAAACACATCACAAATAGTTATCAAGGTAGAAGAATCCTATCATAACTAATTTCCATAGATTATTCAACAGGTTAGTCACTTATACCTTAGAGGTCCTCCTCCTCCTCCTCCTACCCCACATGCTTCACAAAATGAACCTCTTCCACATCCTAGCATAATGGAAATTAAAAACCTCATATATCTCAATAACTACTACAATAGAATGATGGTTGGGACACCAACCCTATCAGGTCCACATCTAGATTTGCACATCAACCTAATGTTTGTCATCACCCAGTTCACTCTATGACTATTAGTCCTCAGATACACTTTGCATTATCTTAGGCTGCTTCTTTCCATGCTCAACAACGTCTTGATTATTTGTCTTGTCTTACATTGGGGAAATTATGTATCTCATCCATACATGTACATTGTCCCTCTGGGGCCACTTCATTACATGCACATACTAACATTCCCACAACTGAAGGAGGGGGGGGGGAGAGAAGAGGAGGAGAAAAGACCATTCTACATGGATGGCCCTAGAAAACTAACAGAGCTACCATACATTATTTCTTTGGCATAATGTGGTTTTACTTTATTTTTCATAAACATATTTTACACTACAACGTTATCAAGTATTGGAACAACATATTTTTGTATTTACTGTGGTACATATTTTGATGGTATTATGACTGATCAGAGATACAAGGGTTGTTTCACATGCTTCTTTAAATATTTTTATGGATATTGGATTGCTTCATATGTATGATTTTCATCGTGATGGATATTGGACCCCACCTACTAATATAAATTTAATTAATTAAAAATATCCCTTCTAAATGTCTTCTCCTAAAATGAAAAGAAAAAAAGTTCATCATACAAACATTAGTTATAAAACATTTTTTCCCGCCAACTACCCAAGGAAAATATAAAACTAAGCAAAAGGAACATAAGGAAGGTTGGAAAATAATAATGAAGAAAGGAATGCATAAGTTTTAAAGTTGTCATTTTTCCTTTGACTAATATATTCTAGAGTACAAGAGCTTACTTGTCTGGTGACACCAAAAATCCTTCAAGGCATGACAAGGAGAAAGTGAGCTCATCAATTTTTGGTTCTTTTAATAAGGTTGGTGTTTATTTTCTGTGTTATTTTGTGTTGTTAGAAGGTTTGATATTTATTATATCAATGCCAATTGATGCACATTTTGTTGAACATATTGTTGATCCAATATTATCGAAAGAGTTCAAGTTGCCCAACACTTTGTCTTGCCTAACTTTTAACATTTTGAGTGTCAACATATGAGTCTTTCATAGACATTTTAAAGTTGATTTTTGGTCTAGATTCTCACAAGAATTAGCCAAAATAGTACCTTCTAATCAAGTTTTCACTAATAAAATCAACAATCAACAACCAATATCTTTTTGACATATTTCTCTAAAAAATTTACTTTATGTTGCTAATTTTTGTGAACTGATTTTTATGACATTAATGGCTGAAAATTATGAGTTTGCTTATGTCATATTTTAATGCATACTTATGTGGTCTATGGCTAATAGATTATTATCATGAAATCTACTCATAATTTCATTCATTATTTTGTAATCAGTTTGTTCAAATTTCAATTTATTTTCTTCACAAAATGTACATTATTGTTTATATGATCTCCCTTTCATTTGTTTTTACAAATTAGTTGTGCATAATTTATTATAGTTTAATTCAAGGCAATAAATCTTGGGCTTACTCCCATTATCTCACCCACCTAGTGAGATTTAGGGAAGTTGGTAGCGAAGCATAACAGATTTGCTTGTCAAAACATTTTGGCGACCATAATGGGGAATTAATTAATTGATCCTTTCTTCTAATTTTTTCATTCCTATATGAACATACCATTCATGAATCAACTTGATCTTTATAATCATTTGAATGATCAAAGAACTATTTCTAATTCCTTGATTAAATTCCATCTCAAAGAGTAATCTTAGGAACCCCATATTATTCCTAATCTATTACTCTTCTTTTCATTCTTCATTGACTGCATATTCATCTATCCAAATTGGCACTTTGCATTCATCTTTTAATCCATTGTAGTCTGCCACTAATCATGTCAACGTAATAAGGAAGTATGGTTTATTCCAATTTGAAGAAGATGTGAATGCAACTCCTTGGCATGTGGCCTTCCCGTTAAACTTAAAACCTACTAATACACTATTGCGCAATTTTAAATATCATTTTCCTAAGTTATTGGTTGGTGGTACCATCACTGTTAATGAACATCTGATTGATTTTTCTTACTCATATTACAATATCAGTTCCAATGATAATGATTCTTGCATGCTGATGTTTATAGACTTCTTAGAAAGAAAAGTACCAACTGATTTCTAGAAATTCCACCCAAAGACTTCTCTACTTAGATAGAGCTTTGTTACTGGTTTAAATCTAGTTATGGACAACCTCAAAGCCCTATTGATCTCCTTCAAGGATATAATAATGTAAACTTTACAAAAGGTGAGACTATTAAATCATTTGATCTTTGATTCACAAAATTGTATAATCAAATTCTAGAAATCATTGAGCCACAAAATTAAGCTACAATGATGCACTAGTATAATACTTCGTCTCTAGCTTATCATCACTGGTTAGAGGAGAAAAATCAAAGTAATATGGGGTATTCTTTATAAATATGTTTGGAATATGAAGAACAATTTCATCTCATTGTTCACCACTTGAAGACCCAATTAATCAATTTGACATATATTTTGTCCTTCAATTCATGGAAGACATGAGTAATTGTCTAATCTCTTTCAAGAAGAAGGTGGTTTAGAACCTCACGAGGAAGATTCCACTTTGAAAATCATTAGAAACCCTTCCCAAACATATTAATCAATTTCCCTTCTTTTCCAACCATGGTGTAACTTTCCTGAAGATTACCATGATGAAAAAAATTGTGAGGTTAAAAATAATTCACAAGAAAGAATTTTTGGTAAAAGAATTGAGCACATGGTCACAACCTTGGATTGGGTCATTGATAATGAAATAATGGTGACTAAAACAAGGAACACTTTTAGAGTTATAAATACCAATAATTAGCCATCCAAGGAGGCTGATAAGTGGCCACTATCCTTGAGAAACAACAACATTTAAAGAATTTTCTTGAAAGAAAATTTCCTACACCTATCCATTTCATAGGATCTCACAGAAGAGGATTCTCTTGAGGATCGCAAGTTTTCTATCATTCTCTACGCCCATTAACACCTTCTTATTCCCCACCTTCTTCTTCTAGAGGTGGTGGAAACGGAATTCGAATCCTCTTCAACTTGCTGCTAAAATTAGGATTCACTTCAAAAGTGTCAGCAGGAGATACAACTTTGGTATTTGCAGGTTGTTTCAGAAGAATTTTGTACTTCGAACCCGCGATTGAATGTAGATGTTTGTCAACATGTTTATCATCTGCGAGGTTCAATTCTGATTTAATTTCTGCACGACTCAACTTCTCGTGGTCATTAAATAGCAGCAATATCATTGCTTGATAAGTTGATACGGTCATTTCTATTTCCATTTGGTTGTCAAAGTTGCCTCTGATATTACACGTTCCCAGAGAATATATCCATGTAAGAATACGACGTTCATTTTGTGCAGAATAATAAGCTTTGAATACTTGAACACATTTGGCAATATCCGAAGGTAGATTGGGTTGGGAAATATATGATTGGGAGATTGGCCAAAATGGAGTGGTCAAGACTTTCACTCTCAGTTCTGTTCCAAGGTTGATATTTCCGCTACCAAGATATTCATCAAACGCAGATTTTCCCTCACTTGCTATAACCAAATCTTTTATCATGAACTCCATCTTTGATGTATACCGCTTCCCATTTTGCTCCGCCAACTTTGCTATCACCTGCTGCTCTATGCTAAGGTTAAAATTTTCATCCGACAATATTCTAGAGGCTAATTTTTTCCTATAAAGTTCACCAAATATATCTTTATCGGAGATATAGCCAACGAGTTTCACCACCTTTTCAAGCATATTCTCAACATCCCCATCGCTTAGTTTTGCATCGGTCTTTTTCACCTGGCCACCCTTACTAAGTAGATTATCACAAAATATTGCCAGTATTTCGGCAAATGTGCTTCCTCCAACATCATTTCCACATATTGCCTCAAATCCTAGAATCAAACCTTTGCTAATAATAATGCTTTTTTGAAATGCATCTTCAACATATTCCACATACCTGTCTTGGAGTTGAATGAAATTTCCTACCAAAGCATTTGAATCTTCTTCTTCTTCTGCCTGCTTTGCTATTATTCTTCCTTCTGTGGTCACTTGTTGTATTAAACAACTTGCAATTGTGTCCACACCCTTCGATATTTTAGAAAACAGCCTGTACATCCTGGAAAGATCATCTTTCTTGTGGTCTCTCAGCAAGGCGGGACAGCCTTTATGTTCATTTTGTACAAGCTGCGTTAGATAAGGCGAAAGTAGTTCATTTTGTACTATTAGTAATAGTTTCTCTTTGGTGGTGGAGTGGAAATAATGGGAAACCCTCTCCTCCTCTTGTTTTAAACACTCTTCAGCCTTTTTGAGAAAGTCAGGAAAAGAGAAGAGTGAAATCCATAAAGCAGCCTTTGTGGAGTAATAATTTCGAGTATCTTCCAACATCTGTGCTTCAAAATCGTTCTCGTACAAACCCACTCCTGCATCGTCCATTCCAATGTCTACGAAAAAGTTTAAAACGTTTTTCAGCAAAGACCAATCTGCAATTCGCTCTCCCTCACGCTCACTGTAAATGAGCGCCAGCACTGCATTCCTTGCAGTAGCCTTGATTTCATGGTACACATGCTGCCGGAAACACATGAACCCTGCATCTCTGAGAGGAGTCAAATAGTTCATTTTAACAAAGTAACGATCCAAATAACTGAACCACTTTGAAAGCCAGTGTACGATCACCTTATAGTTTTCCCAGCGTTTGACAAGTTGTTTCAACATCACCTCTCCATCCTTATTCCTGAGATCTGGCAAAATGACACCCACTAGGCATTCTTGTAACCAGTCCTTCTATCTATCATACAGTTGTTGCCTTTGAGAAGGGTTTTTCAGGGCAATGTTGTAACCAATAGTGTAAGTGTCAGCGTGGTCGTCTGCAACAAACAGTTCGGCTTCTGAAAACCCTTCCAAGATCCTTGCCAACCTTAAGAAACGGTTGTATAAAATGTCAAACCCTTGCTCCATCTCTACCGTAATACCAGTTCTTCTCCGCCCTTACACTTTTCCTACTGATTCTGCGCTCAATCGTTCTAGACACCTTTGGTAAGTAGAGGATATTCGATTTAATTGACGTATTGCTATGCCCACGATATCCCTTTATAATCGAAAACTAAGACACAATCACGTCCATTCACATTCAAGAGGGAGACAACATTTCATTTTGTAAGAACGTCGGCCTTTAATTAGTTCAAATGAGAAACTGATATCAGCATTGTATAAATTCATGTTACCATATGATGCATTCTATGATGATATATTTGAATAGATAATTTATAGTCGAGTCAGGATTATCTTGAATGTATTAATATAGTTTATTTATTTTTAAATTGATGGTCAATACACATCAAATTAAGGGATTTACCTATTTGGAGTGAAATTTTATCATTTTATCGTTAACATAATCATATTGATAGAACAGTCCATATATATTTATAGATTGGTGGTTTTAATAGAGTATTCCATATATATTTAATAAAGTATATTAAATATTTTATTAATATATCAGGAAAGAAATGGTTGACTATGGGTGATTATGGTTACATGTTTTGTAAATGGTTGATATTGTTGATTTTTTTCCTTGCATGAAGAATTATTCTTTTCATCACACAGTGTGATGATCATTTTTTTTCATGGCCATGATGAGAAATTTTTCACCTTGAAAAAATTGATCGTATTTATTCGCGCATAACAATCATTTTTAATAATGTATATGTGCTAGTTGACATCTAACATGCATGAGGAAGATTAGACCTCATTGATGAATGAATCGAGCTCATCAAAGAGCAATTGTGGAAGTTGCTTTCAACATGATTTATCTACCTTATTTCTAATAGCCAATGAGTCTCCCCTCTTGTCGTTGTACCCAAAAACAATTGCAAGTGGAGAATTTGTGTAGATTATAGATAACTTAACAAGTCGACTCATAAGGTTCACTTCCTATCCCCATTCATCCACCAAGTGTTGGATACCTTAGCGAGGGGAAATATTTCTCTACCCTCAATAGATTTAGCAAATATAACCAAATTCAAATCGCTCTTGAGGATTGTGACAAAACCATGTTGATATGTCCCTCAGTGACATCTTCCTACTTTTTTCCTACAACTTTCCAACAAGAAGTAATTGGAGTATTTTCTTACTTCATCCATGAATATGTGGAAATTTACGTGGACAATTTTACAACTTATGGTGATGAATTTGATGTAGCTTTGGCTAATGTACATAAATTGTTAATGAGATGTAAGGAATGCCACATAGTCGTTAATAATGAAAAAAATTAATGATGTTAGTTGACGACACCATACTTCATTTAAAGGTATAAAATTATATCTAGCAAAAATTAAGGTAGTATTGAATTTTAACCACCATAAGGTAATATTTAACATCATACTTCAGCAAATTGTTGGATTCACAATAATACTAAGAGGGGAGGTGGGTTAGATCAATATAATACAATTTTCAATTAAAAAAAAGTTGGAGGTAGAACATGGATCATAGGATATATGTGGAAACCTATCAAGGAAGAAATGAAAAACTTCTTTGGATTGATTTTTCTTTGAGGGAACCAGCCTACTCTTACAATCTTTGTAGGAACCAAAATATAGGGTACACCAATGCTCTCAATCCATCTATGTATTAGCCTACAATAAATAACAATCCCCTCTACTAATTTATAGGTACTAACCTATAGGAGACACCAATCCTCTCTACTACTTTGTACGCACCAACCTATAGGAAACACCAATCCCCTCTAATCGATTATCTCCAATCCTTTCTTCTTTGGTCCACTTTCCTCTTCTTCATTTTTTTGTAGTCCCCTACTTCCTCTCTCCAATCTCTAATATTTTATCCTCCAGTTCACTTTTCCCTTCTCAAGTTTTTGCAGCCACCTCATTCCCTCTCATTCATCCATAATTCATTAACCATTCCTTCACTAATGTAATTGTTTTTCATTGTATCTTAAATAAAGATCCTACCAACTCTTCTCTCTATCATTCTCTACATCTTTCAAAAATGAATGATCTTTGATTTTAGTACCATTATGATGTTATTCCCACAATATCCTTTTAAATAGAGTACAAAAACATAGTTTCTCTAATCACACATCCTCCATGAAGGAACAATGTTACCTTAATATTGAAAGAACATCAAATATTCATTACCTGAAATGAGAAATACCTCTACAATCTATATTTTATTAATTAATTGTAGTAAGAATGATGTCAACACCATATAAAAAAAATTCACCACATTTTAATTAATTCAATTGAGACATACGTCTGTAATTCATATCCAAATCCTTCATTTATGTAATAATCCCCTTTAATTCTTCATTTATCCAATAAATGTAAATGAATTTGACAATCACAACATCCAATGAAGTTAGTTGTAGAAACATATTGATGATGTCGTGATATATGTAGATAGGAAGTTATCTGTCGTGGGAATAGATATGAGAGAAAATAATGAATACATTGGACTAAAATTAGTAAATATGGTTGACACAAGATTATCTAATACATTTTATATGTCACTTTGCATATAAAAGGTAAAAAAAATGGAACTAATTAGTGTATATATGTAGAAATTTTGAATAATTTAACACATATTCAACAGAGATTATCCTGATCATGTACTATTGTGGAAAACATACACAATACATAAGCTCCTCTACGTTGATCATCAATATAGCAGCATCAATAACAATTAAACATCAAGAGCATTCACACATTAACACAGTATGTATCCCGGGGAAAGCATCTCGCTAAAAACCCCAACTATCTGTATATTAATGATTGAGTCATGTAACATTACACAGCATAATACTTCTCACAAGTATCTCCACCTCTTTTACACACAATACAGCTCAGATCTGAATCAATCACTGGCTCAAATCTCCTTCGCTGCTTGCCTGCCTCCGCTGCTCAATACCTGCTCAAGAACTGATGATAATTCCACGGCAACCACGTATTTCCTTGGAAAAATCATGTGAGCACAAGCTACAATGTGGGAAAATACGTGAGCAAACTCATTGGCATACTCAATCCCTTGATTGTGCAAGATCTGATGCACAAC